>UFQX01000084.1:165112-247410 GCA_900497675.1 Arapaima gigas
GGGGGGGGGGGGGGGGGGGGGGGGGGGGTCAAACATCAGCACTTAAACCAGTCAAATCTAAATGCATCTGGGGGATCGAGACTCTTCATTGCTAATGAATTCTGCAAACACTTGACTTAAGTCCTGGCCTACAGTACGTGCAGACCTGGATATTAACCTTAGTTGTTCTTCAGCTAGCTGGTCACTTTATCCAAGGTAGCTTTCAGTTTATAGTTTGGTGCTCAAAACAACTTTGTTACTTAGACATTTATACAGCAAGATATTCTTGTTGGAGTAATTCAGCATGTTGCTCAAGGGTACTACAGGAGAAGTAGGGAGACATCCAGACTGTGCCAGCCAATGGCCATAACTACGAGACAAACCACTGCCCTTGAGTATTGGTTCAAGCACTAAGCTGGTTTCTACAAATATATAATAGAGCTTTGCTACCGTTTTACAAGTTCAGCGCACGCAAAGGTTTTGTAGCTGGCGGGGAGGTAAAATACTTTCCAACGATTAAACCGTTTGTCTCATATTCAATATTATTTCTACAATCTCTTGCTTAGTCAGACTTATATGAATTACGCCACACGGTATTATGTCCATGTCAGGGGGATTATAGCTTTCCGTTACTCCTTTATTTTCTCGTTTTTTTTTTCTGTTTACTGAGTTCAGAAGTCTGCCTTTCATCCAAAGGGGACGCGGAAATGTGTTTGAGTAAAGCTTGAAGTTAAATAGAAGACTCAGCAACAGGCTCTAAAAGTCTCTCGTGCAGTCCTGCCTAAATCTGTGGGCAAAATCTGACAGCGTATTATTTTTCTTCTTGATCATATTTTGGAATTTTTAAAAATCAACCCCGAAAAGCACGCAAATAGCAAGGTGACTATCCTCGTGTATAATCAGATAAAGCTTTTTTTTTCTGTCTCCAAATGTGAATAGTTCTGCTCAGATAACCATGACAGTGCTTGCCATATTTAGATCAGTGACACATCTCTCCAGCCGAATTGTACGTCTTGTTATATTTGCCCAAATATCTTACCGTTTTTTCCCGTTCAGTGTGCATGCTTTTGTCAGAGGTAGTGATTCAGACAGTCAGTGCAGAGACCAAAGCGCCCCCAGTTAGAAAGGCAATAATGCGAATCCGCTTAATCTCTGCCACGGAGCCGCCAGTTTGCGGGCCCCGTGTCCGTCCTGCCAATTCTCCGGCACTCCTGTACCTGGCTCTTGTACCGGGACTTGGGCCAAGCGCAAAACGTTTTTTTTTTTTCCTTTCCGGTCAAAAATGCAGTTAGCAGTAGCCACCGAGGTTCTATGGTCCCATATTTTAAGTTGACAGCTGGTCCATGATCTTCTGTTCGGTGGGATAATTTAAGGGTCCTTTAATGAATGGAGGGCTACATAGTTGTTACAGTAATTTGGCCTTGAAAATAAGCCTTGTTTTAACTCATCAGATGGGAACTGCAAGAAGATATTTTACGCAAAGCTGACTGAGAACTATTCATTCATCAAATTATGAAATAAAAAAAAAATCAGCCCAAATTATGGTAACTAATTTAAAATGTGCAAATGGGTGGAAAACAGGCCAACATATGGTATCACGCCGATCATTTAATCTCCGGCGTTTTTACAGGCACACCGCGGAGTTCAAGTGACAAAACCGCTTGTTTTCTCTCTACAGCCATTCCCCGCACCGCCTGTGTGAAATAGCTGTTAACCTGATTGTTTGATTTTGTTGGTGTCCCTCGAAATACACATTTACATTTATTAGTTTAGACACTTTGCCCCAAAGCGGTTCAAGATAAACAAAAGTGCATTTTATAAGATAGAACTTTAGATACAGATACACGACTATCAATGTGCAGCACATTTGTTTGATGCCATCATTTTTTCTGGCACACATTACTTGAGTAGTTTCCTGAAAAATTGGGAGTCAGGCAGAAAATACAAAGATTATTGTGGCAGATGGTGTGATGTAAATGTATGTAGCTGTTAGGCGATCAGGAGGGAAATGGGTCCAAAAGAGAAGTGTGTCGAAAACCTTCTTGAACGCTGGAAGGGTTTCTGCAGTTCTGAGGGACCGAGGGATCTCAGTCCACCACATCGGAGCTAAATCAGAGAACCTACGGAGATGTGATATTTAACCCTTTGTGAGTGAGACCACCAAGCTGCCAACAACCTTGTTGGGGGTATAGGGACCAGTGAGGTCGTGTAGGTAAATGATCCACTGACCGTCCAGCTGGTTGTCTTGCCGAACACAAAACCCCATCAGTTGACTTCATACACAAACCACGCTATACAGTATGGTACAAATGTGTAGATGTTAAAGGAAGCTGCACTATGAACTGAATATCAAAAAATATGCAATCAAATAAACTTGAAGAATTTATTCAGTTTCTGCAATGCTTTCAAAATGAATGAAATATTGCCGTATTGCACTAAAAAAAATGTTTTAGTTGAAGAACCCCCTTTTTTAAAAACGGATCTATATTTAGAGTATGTTCTACACGTACATGTAAATCACTTCAAGTTACTTCAAAGAGAGCTGCCAAAACCCACTGAGCGGTCCCCTGGATGAGCTGGAATAGTCTGGTGCTCAGGCACAGACTACATGGACTGAGGTTTTGGACCAGAATGTGGGTTTTCTAGCTTGGATCAAATGATTGGATTAAGTCTTATGTTGAGAATGTTTTCAGGAAAATTCAACCGTGACCGGATTTGACAAGCTAACAGCTTGAAACCTGGTCGTGTCGACAATATGCCGACCCTGCCAAGATAAATAGTGCTCTTTTTTTAACAGGGATTGAGAACCAAATTGTGTGTCAAGAATAAAAATCACAACATATATCCTTACACAATGCTGAAAGAAATTGAATCAAATTCCTTTTGTGCTGAATAAAAAGACTCTGAGGGGAGGCTGGGCATCTTGCGATGTGTCAGATTAATGGCGACAAGAATCACGGAGCTCTAGCTTAATTTTTAAGGCATGGGAGACCGAAAACACGAGCCAAGGTTTTAAAGGAGGACTTGGGATCATTGCAGGTAGGAGTGAGTTTTATGAATTAACTTCATTTTGAGTGATTACCTGACAGAGGTAGGACAACAGCGGAGATTAATCTCCAGCAGAGCCACTGACTAAGTGTTTTGTTTCATTTCCAGATCCTTTTATAGATTAGTCATTCTATAGGTGCTAGAATTTGGGAATATTTCTCATGTCCTATATACTAAAATTGAAAATGAGGCCCTGATATGATCCCCCCCCCCCCTCAAATAAGCATCCATGCACTGACTGACATGCACACTGCATTTGCAGAAAGGTTTTCTCACACAAAAATTGAATTTTAAGAAGGCCGGAGTCTTTGAAAAGCCAGGTTTGCCGCGGAGTGTGTTGTCAGAGGGAACAGAGCATTACGTCTGATCAACAAGATAAAAGAGGAAAGTATGCAGTAAAGAGGCAAATCACAGGCATTATTAGTCCGATAAGCAACACGGAACACATTAGCCATGTAAAGCTGTGTTTTTATGTCTAGGGAATTTACATTAAACAAGCATTATAATGGAAAATGTTACAGAGCGCCATACTCCCCACTGGTTTGACAAACCTTTCCAACCTGAGCTCCTTTATATAACATTTAATTTTGCTTTTACAGTCAAATTATCTATTAAAAAGTACAAAGCACTGCATTCAATACTTATGGATTTAGTTGCCACGTTCTAATTGTATTTGTGTTATAGATTTTGCTTCCAAACTTCAAGGTAAATACAACATTGTTCAAAATAAATTAAAAAAAGGAAAACCCATTGAAGAAATTAAAAACAAAAACCCTGACTGCTCCAATTAAACATTCATTGGATTAAACAACTTTAATTGTCCTTGTCTGAAGGCCCAGGAACCGTTGCCTGCAATGTTGCCAAGAATCGCTTTTGCATCACTTAAGTTGTATTGTCGTTTAAATTCTGCTCTCGGGACAATGTTTTACTTCATGTCCCTTAAGAATTGGAAAACTCTTAAATGGAAAAAATGTATATATGTGTGTGTGTGTGTGTGTGTGTGTGTGTGTGTGTGTATATATATATATATATATATATATAAACACATTTTTCTGACACAGAATAACTTTCCTTTTTCACATCAGGTAGATTTTTTTTTTTTTTTTGAGGACACCACACAGATTCTAATGACTTTTTATGCCAGTGGAAACTGGAATATGGCAAAAATAGAATTCTCTTCAAGTCTCATTTTGCCATCTGGTTCATTTTAACAAATTGTCAGAAACGGTGTCAGAGCGATCGCTCCTGAACAGCTCCACATTATAACGCCCAGTGCTTCTTACTTGTGACACATGTGCAGGGGAAGTAAACCCTGCTAAACTAGTTGACTACACAGCTGTGCACACACACATTTAGTCTCGAATTACACTGGACAAATGCCAATGTTTTGCATGCGTGTAAAAATAGTAGAACTGACACTAATGAAACAGACCAAAGAGAAAATGAATTATTAATTCCTGGCCAAACAGTCCGGCACGGGCTCTCCTGGATCCTTTTAACTACAGCAAAAATTAATGCTGGTGCGTATCTGAACTAAATAAGTGGTGGAATAAGCGACTGTGCCCTCTACTTCAGAACAGCAATTCAGTATATGGTCTGCGACAAAAAAAGAAGATACTGAGGTTCCAGTTGCTACGGAAATTTCAGAACATTCCTTATTCCTGTACTCCTGTCATTTCATCGGGCTTCTATTGCCAAAGACACAACAGATATATTTTGTTCCACCTATCCATCCATCCATTGACGGGGTCTGGGTCCAATTCCAGAGCTTATTCCTGAAAATACACCCTGGATGGGTTCACTGCAGGGTAGATATATTGTGTTTAACCAGGAAAACCGGGCCTTAATTCTAACTGCAGAAATGTGTTGGTATCAAAACTCTCTTTATACGCATTTACACTATAATGGCTCTTGAAAATTAATGCCTATATATCGGTATTTGCATGGAAACTTTTGCTACAACAAATTTTAATCTAAAGCATGAATAAAAATCTGAAAACCTGAATAAAAATCAAAAATAAAAAAAAAATCTGTAAATAAATGTTGTACAGTACCATACAATGTACTGTAATAAAATAATACTCTATGTATTGTGATAATCTCTACTGTGTGCTGTTACGAATTTATTCGAAGCCAGACGTGTGGATGCACAGGAGTTATCGGCTGTTTCCGCATTTCACTTTGTTTGAACGAGTTTGCACCGCATCGCCACATTTTTTGCACATTTAATTAAAAAAATAAACCTATGGCAGTTACTGTGTCCAACAAAGAGGTCACGGGATGGTTTACTTTGACAGACATCTTTATTCCCTTTATTCAGCTCCTAACACTGAACTCGGGCTGTGAACCCCAACATGCGCCTCTCATCTCCCACGTGTAACGCAGTGACTAACATGTGAGATGTCCTGTACTGCACAGACTGCACCACCCGGTATGAACATGCAAATTAGACACAACATTAAGTGTTTTCTAATCGGGTAACTGGTGGTGACAGTGTTTATCGTGCTGAAGTCATGGGCTGATAGTTATATAGGTGTCTTCTGATGGGCTGGAGCACAATATTTATTTATTTTCCCCAATTTAAAATGATGGGAAACACGGCACTCGGTATTAGACACTCAACGAATTCGATTCAGATACCGAAGAATTACTGCAGTTGTCGCTTTATTTTGAATATTTCCTTTCTGTTTAAAACCCAGCTTCGAACACAGCGGCTATCATTTGTGCCATTGTCCACAGATTATCCCTAATTTCAAAAACAAATCAAAATTAAAAGCACTATTCAGAGAGATTTTTGTATTGTCATTCCTATTCCTAATGTTTTCTATCATCAAGCCATTTCAGGGTATATGTCATATTCAAGAAGCTTGTGTAACAAGGATTTGCAGTGCTAATGTAGGAATGCATTTTAATTTTACACGTTATTTAGTATAATTCATTTATTTATTTATTTACAGTCGGAAAAAAATTGCTTCCCGCTAAGGCAGCTGCTATTATTTACAGAGTGCAGGTCAAACACAGTGCATCTTTCATTCTTGACAAAAGCAACCTGCGAGCACCTGAATGGGCGGATGGAGGCTGAGGGACCCGGGACCGACTGGAAGAATAATGGCAATTACAGTGTGTCTGATGGAGCAGAACTCAAGGAGATGCAGTGGGAGGGAGACACAGGCCGACCTTGAGCCTCAGTCAGAGGAATCCGGTGCAGGAAGAGCATCTTCACTGGCAGAACCACCCGGGAACTATTGAAGATAGGGGCCTTTTCAACAAAAAGACAAAGACTACAATCAGAAAGTTGGTTTAAAGAAATCTGTTGTCGCAAAAGTACAAGATAAAAACCCAGCCCTGTGGATAGATTAGTTTGCTGCAGCTGAACTCCCAAAACTTCACATAATTGAAAGGGTTTTTCTTACATCCCTCTAATGTTGATTTCTGAGTGACTGGGGAGCACAATGAAGAGCACGGTGTGATTCTCAGTGCACTAAAGTTCATTTTCTTAAACCTGCCAAGTGCAATACTCACTTAGGCGATCCATTATACGGTGGCAGCAATTTTATTAAACATTCATCTCCTTGGCTAAATCTCCGAGGGGAGCTGTGACCCCTGAAAAAGTCTATGAATTATGTAGTCGGGCAAAAAAAAAGGTGTTTGTTTCTGATGTGACTCTAAGCCTGCTTCCCGTCTTCCTTGTTCTCTCCCGATGTACATAAAATTCAAAATTTAAAAACCGAAGAGAAACGATCCAAAAAAAATGTAGCCCTATGATAATCAGCCTTGCCTCCTTGCATTTTTATGGCTTATTTTTTCCACACCTTGCATAGGAATGCTAGTTTGAGAAATAAATTTTCCTGCTTATATAAGGCTGTATACTGTATATGAAAAAGTACCCTTTAAAGGTGGGGACTTTCAAATGGCGGCTATTTATCATCAGCCCACAGGTCACCCTCGGGGGTATGTAACCTACTACCGAAACAGAAAAGTGGTGCTTATTTAAGCACTCAACATTTGTGACAAATTTTAAATGCAAATTTGTTGATTTAGGAGGCACAGCAGGTAGCACTGGTTCTTGGGCTGCGGGTTCCACTGAGGTTTTGAATCTGGCTCAGCGGGGGTTTGCTTTTTCTCTGCACGTTCATGTGGATTTCCTCTGAGTGCTCTGGTTTCCTACCATAGTCCGCGCGTGCTTCAGGTGACACTAAAATGCCGATTGTGTGTACGAGTGAATGAGTGTGTGAAGTAGCCCCGTGATGGACCACATGGTGCCGGGATAGCCCGCTGCTTCACACAAGTGATGATCGACAATGGATGGATGTAGGCCTAGCTTCTGCAAATGGTGAATCTCTGCTGGACACCAGTCAGTCCAACAAGTGGGGTCACATTAGTCATTCTTGAGTTTTACTTAAAACGCAGAAATGGGTTATGATTCTCATAGCTTATTGAAGAGTATCTTCAGTAGGATGGAGTATGAACTGCGCAATGCGGTCAGGCTGAAGCCCATGTGGAATGAATGAGTGATGATTTTTTTTTTCCTTCCCTCACACACACACACACACACACACACACACACGCACAGTCCTTTCATGCACAGTGCCTCAAACAGTGAGATTAGGATCTCTCACACCACATTAAAAATGTACGACTGCATATGGCATTTTTCTTTCCCTTTAAACCCGAGCCTGTGTGCCGAACCCTTGGAAGAAGCCCTAGCTTTTCTGACACCAACTCCCACCCCCACACCACACCCCGCCCCACTCCACCCCTCCTCCGCCTCGCGCCAGCGCCAAGTTAATAGGGAAAAACCGAAGAGGACTTTAAGAGCTCCGTCTCTAATTCCCTGAGTCCCTGCATCTCTGTCCGTGCTGAAACACCCCGCTCCCTCCATCACTTCCCTATTGGGTTCCTTGCTGGTGAAAACCTGTTATTCCCCATCCTCACCATACACACACACACACACACACACACACACACACTCCATTTCGTTGTCATGAGAGGCAGGAGGCATCCCAGCCACAGCTTTGATGAGAACGGCTGAGACCGCCGTCTGAGCGCGTCTCCCCAGAGAGCTGCATCAGGCGAGGCCTTACGTGGTCCCCTATAAATAAGCGCACACTTAAAAAGATGCTCCTCTAAAGCCACAGTCCTTGTCCTCAAAAAAAACTTCCAACCAAATCCATCCGCAAACGTACATCACGCATATTTCAGTTTACAGGCTAGGAATAGGAGATCATTAAACGAACTACCAATTAAACGCCACTATGATTTCTGTTAAACGCGGTTATATATTTTTCTAATCGCACGATGTGAGGCAGTCAAACAATGTAATGTGATTAAAATGGAATGGGAATTGGGGCACGTGGGCAGAAAGGAAGACGAGCGGTGTTTTATCATCCTAATGAACGCCGTGCTCAGGATTGTTTATTGTGCCTCTCCGACCGACGAGGCGCATTTACGATGCTGTTTAACCGTTCGGGAGGGAATCGCCGTGATCTGCGAGTGCCGTGTCGCTCTGACGGTCATCAACAGTGGCGGCGCTTTAGGTGATCGCTTTAATGACCCCCCCCCCCTCCCCGTGTCCCGAAACGGCGTCGACTTCAAGCGCATCTGCCAACCAACAGAAGGCTCCTCGTCCGCAAAGAACAAGAAGGCTGGGGTGTGATGAAGGAGACGTGAGGAGACCATATGGAATGACAAATACCGGTGGTCTCCTTCAGGTCACAGTGCTTTACAAAAGCCTAATCGTTCATTTTACATCTAATCTAAAAGAGGCAGGAAAGCATATATTGTATATAGCATATACGTAAAGACACATATATAAAAGCACATACATACAGCACAATCACCAGCAGGCATCAGGACTAATGCACGACTGAGATAATGTGGACCCTGTGTGGATGAGATTAAGAGCCAAAGGGTCCTCGCATCATATTCGGCGGAGGGGTCAGGGAGGGACAGGTGGCTGTGTTACTTCACCACCCACAACCAAACACGCCTCTCCTAGCAGAACCAGCTGCAGCATTTATAGGCTTGGTCATCAGTGTTCCTGCCAGCTCTGACTGCGGCTGATGCAAAGCGCATGGGGAATGAGAACTGTGAACTGCCAGGGGTCCTGAACCAACACACAATCATCCATTATCAATAACTGCTTGTCCAGCGTAGGGTCACAGAGGTCCAGAGCCTTTTCAGAGAAACATGGGGAATGAGGCAGGGGGAACTCTCTTCTTCGCTCACAACAAGCAATTGGGAGTCAGCAAATCATCTGGAACGTGGGAGGAAACCAGAGCACCTGCAGGGAACCCATGCAAACGAGGCCAGAAGAGGAAATCTCCATACAGGCGAATCTGACCCACATCCATACACACAGTCCAAGAGCTGTGCGGCACCGCCACTAGCCACTGTGCCGCCGTGCCACCCTCAAGTGTTTTACTCACAGAATATAATATTATGACTTATTAGAATATTATTATCGGTGTGATATCCCTCGCAGGACAAGATCCATCTGTCTTTATTATCCGAAATGTGGAATATGATATCATATCTTATGTAGAAAATGATGCCAGAACTGCAGTGCGTAGTTTAATTTGATTTGAAAAGTGTACGCGTGCGTTCGCGAAGGAACCGACTGAGCGAGCAGGCGGTGTTTTCCTATGTCCGCTGCTGTGCACTTGGACACAGAGACAAACATCATCATCGGCGGAGCTCTTTTAATGAATCGACGCTCGATCGGGAGCCTCGCATTGTTATTCCAGACACACGCTCTCTGTCCAAGCCGGGGTATGATATCAATCTCACTACAACAGCTTCCCTTTTTTTTTTTCCACTGTAGCTAAAGCCATGACAAACACACAGAGGAGTGCGAGGTGTTCGCGTGTTCCAATACGTGGCCAGAATTCCCATTGTTCCTTCACGCGTGCACGTTGCTAATGTGTTCTCTTTACCGCTGCTTTGTCACCAATGCGCAGTTGCAGCTGGATTTATCTATTCTAATATTAAAGTGAAATGTTTTGATTCATCGGGGATCTCACGCCAGAATGGAAATCTTTTTCTCCTTTATGACCTGGAGACCGATAAATTAGCATGAGTGAGTCATTGCCTTGCATGCAGCATAGATAATGATTCGCTTTGTCCCTGCCTCGTACGAACAGATGCTCTCAATGAGCGCCCCGTGAAGGAAATTGTTGTTATAAAGCATGTGTGTCATGACTGGTAGGATGGGCCCAACTGTCATCCTCCCAACACGGCTGGAACCCGGAATTGTTACGTGTGAAAAGTTGGTACGTTTTCACGCAGTCAGCACGCTGAAGGATGATGCAGCGCCTCGACCGACAGGCAAATCCGCGGTCAGGTTGGGAACGTGGTCTTTACAGACATGAATTCAGTGCAAAATGGTTCAATTAGCAACGTCTGCTTTAGGGATGAATGCTGATGGTCACAGAACCAGAAGAATTCGTTGGCAACTGACGTCCTTTTCCACTTCTTCCGTATTTTTAACCAATATAATAATAACTGGACAGCATGGCTTTGCAGATAGAATTAAATCTGACTGAATTTGCATGTTCGCCCTGTGTTTGCTTGGGTTTCTTCTGTGGGCTCTGGTTTTCACCCACAGTCCAAAGACATGTTTCAGGTGAACTGGTCAGTTTAATTTGTTCATTTTGTGTGTGTGTGTGGGGCCACCCTATGAAGGACTGATGTCCCTGCCTTGAACCTCGAGCTTCCAGAACAAGCTCCAGACCACCACAACCCTGCACTGAACAAGCAGTTGCTGACAACGAATGACAAATGACATTGAACTTCATCTCAATTTAATATCAGCGCAAATATGAGTTGTATATCATTAGCACAAGTCAACAGACAATTGAGAATTAATAACGATTAGAGTTCCTTTTAATTTATTTCCAGTTGTTTTACATGAATACTAAACATATGAGTTTTACTTTTATCTTCCTTGAAATATTTCAGGACTGAACCCTTGTATTGTGTCCCGCCGAATCTCGGGATATAATGTATTCCCTGAATTCTGCTTTTGGCAGGCAGAAATAGCAGCGTAATTGTTTGAAAACCTGTCAACACAGTCTCAATTTAAAAGCTTAATTTGTCTCTCATTTTAAGTCTAGAAGTGAGCACATTGTAGCATGACGGTATGAATTAGGATTTAAGTGGCACCGTATTTAATTTATGGAAAGGACGGCCGGCTACCACGGTGTGACGGCAGAGCTCTCTCGCTCTGACACGAGCCGAGCAGCTTCTGCACAGCTTTTCTGCCGCGGGGGAAGAGGCCTCGAGGCTCGGAAGCGAGGGGAGGTAAATCGGCCCAATCTTGACAAATTCCGTGTCACCCGTCTGAGTCACCCCGGCCTTCGGTCCCCAGCAACAGTAGTGCTGCATTATTCTAGCAGCTACAGGTCGTTTGAATCCACACACACACACACACACACGCACACACGCACGCACGCACGCACGCACCGGGAGAGTAAAGCAGCAAACTTCATAGTATCCTTATATGACAAGGAGCCTCATCTTTCTCCTCCGTTCCCCCTCTCCCTTATTCCACTGACAATCTGCCTCAGTATTTATAGTTTTCAGCCGTCTCGGCCTCCTCCTTCTCCCTTTACCCTCCGAAAAAGTGGATGCGTGAATAAATTCACACACAATCAAAGAAAAGCGCATCAACAGCAAACGACGTTTGAATAAATAACGATATGGATAAATGAAATTGTGTGTTTTCTCTTTGTTTTCTTTCTTTCCTCACCTAAATTCTGCACATTTTGAATTGAAGTCACCTCGTGATTCACAGGGCAATACTGTCCCCTACAGTCTGGGAGAAAAATGGCCCGACGTGATAAAGGACGCGGTCGCGTTAGTTGGTGCATCATAAATTAAAAGAGGAATAAATTCTGGATGTCTCGGAGTGAACATCCGCACGAGTCGGGGCTGCAGTTTGGTGTCGCGCCAGGCAGCCGAGCCCGGTGACAGATGTGTTTGTGTATTTATTTTTTGCAGTGTCACTGAACGTGCAATGAAATGTGTAATTAAAATGCAATTAACGGAGTAATCGCGACGGATCGGTTTGGTGACAAACACTTGTTGCAGATGTAAAATTTCGCACTTGTCAGATGTGTAATTTGTGCTTGGCTTCTAGACTGTCCCAGTGCACTGCAGACCCAGTGACCCTAAGTGCGCACCGCGTGTTATTCGTGCCTGGAGACTGACAGCTAACTTGAGCCGTCAGGTGTGATTCGTGGAACGATTTTTTTTCAAGGGGTCTGAACGAACAAAACACGGTTGAGAAAAGAGACCAGCTCAAGCGATTCAAAGAACTTCCGGCATAAATGCCTCTAAGTACACTTTTTAAAAAAGTCATGCATTTTAGGTATAAAAAAGCATGATTGAATGATGACTTTTCAAATAAATCTGTGCAAATGCTCATGCTGGAAAAGATGAAGCTGTGATTGTATGGAAAAGTCAAAGAATCTATATATTTCTTATTTGTTTGTCTCAATGCCACTTGGTGGGTCGATGAACGGGTACAACTCACGTCAACGGACGAAATATTGTTATATAAAATCTTATTAATATTGTTATTAAGTTTTTTGGCAGGATTGCCCAGTGTTGAAAGGAAGCTGTAGGCTGCTGTAAGCTGCCTTGGACAAGCACATCAGCTAAATAAAGAGTAAAGGCTGATCTGGAAAAAATCCATATTTGCGCTGAACGGATGTGACTGCAGGATGACTAGGAGGCCAGCATTTGATGGAGTCATCGCATAGCTCTGAGACATCCTCAAAGTCCGACTCGTTTCCTCTCTCCCTCAATGTTTTATATTATATTTAACCTATGTATAAAAAATCAGTAATGTCAGGTCTCATTTGACAGCTTACTTGAGCAGTAGGCCGGTGATACTCCAGATGGAAAGCGGTGCGTGTATTATATGCTGTAGTTTACGGAGCACCTGCTAAAATGGAGCTGGGAAATGTTTATTATTGTGCTTTTTATTTCATCCCGGCTGACCTGTTACCTTGTGTTACCGCTGCCTGCACATCGCAGTCATTGTTGAGGTGCCATCTAGACAATCTGTCAATAGTGCTTTAAGCCAGTTGTAACGTCCTGGGATGTACAGGTGTGTGTGGGAGATTGGGGAGACACACCACAGTGTGTGTGCGTGTGCGAGCATGTTAAACACAACCAGGTGAAAGACTTCATTTCTGCTATGACACTGTATAAAAAAAGAAGAACTAGGAAGAAGGAAAGAGAAAATCCCCAAGGGTTATACAGCAACGTACTGACAAATAAAAAAGCCAGAAGTGTACAGACATGCAGTATAAATAAAAGACCAGTTCCAGTAAATGTTCTATTTGTGGCTGTAATAAGTGAAGGTATTATGTTGAGTGCACTTCTATTTGATCAAAACCAATTCAGCTGATGGACATGGTGCGTGTCTGCAATATATGATATATATACGAGGATGACTGCAGGGAAAAAAAATTGCTAAAATTTGAGGGAACATACCACCAATGGGTTCATTTTCACCCTGCATACCACTGTAGGGGGAGCAGGTGGTGCAATGTTGAAGCTGATGCCTTAAAAATCATAAAGGCCAGGTTGAAGCCCTTGATCAAGGTCCTTACCATGAATTATACAGCAAAAATTATTGCACAAAGGGGTAAATAAGTATAAGGGATACAAAAATCCCACTGGAGAAAAGCATGTGCTAAATAAATGGTCAAATTATGCTGTAGCTACACAGTCTGCCTCACAGTGATATTATACTCTTGGGTCTCAAGTCCCTGGCTTTTCTTTGAAGATTTCAGATACACACACTGTAGTTTGAAACAATTTACAACATGCATGTACAAGGATCCCATTGGTGTCTTCGCAGATTATTGCTAGGAGAAAATGTTGGGTGTTTTCACCAAAAAACCTACTATTATTTTCTACATTTTTCATTTTCTTTGGGTTCTTTCAAAAGGAAACCTGGGTTTCCTGCAGGTGGATTCATGAACACAAGTTCTGCTGTGCAAAACCCCAAAAGAAAAGTAATCAAAAATAAACTAGACATACATTAAATGCTGTAGGGTATATTGTATTGGACTCATGCATTACAAGATGTTCACCAGGGCAATAATATATATATATATACACACACACTACCCATACATTCTTTCCAATTTCAGGACCACTTTTTGCAGTGTTTGCCCTCTCTTTTAATGAAAATGATTTATCCATTTATCAACTGGAGAAGAAAAGCAGACCAGTGCATTTCAGTGGCAGAATTGCTGGACTGGAAAAGGCTTTTGGGTGCTGTTTAAATCACTATACGGAAAGCTACAATTTTCACTAACAGGAGCTGTCATTGCTAACATCGCCGGCAACACAGAATGTCAGTGCTAATTATTCGCCATTATATGGCACAGCATTGGAATCTCTGGACACCAGTCGGCATGTTTAAGGTGGCCCCCTGGATGGCTATTTCAGGCCTTTGACTGACAACACTTTGCACAGGTATTATGAACCCGCCACCCTGGGCAATGAGCTACGCCCTGTGTTTAGAACGGAATGGCTTTGTGCATTTTATCTGACAAATGCTACCTTGCGTGATTAGTGTACGGCTACACACACCGGCTAACATGAATACATGAAAAAATAAGATGAATTCCGGCAAGCGGCTGTGTTAGCTACACATCAGCAGTAGCGTTACCATGAGTGTAAAAGCAGTTATTAATATCAGTTATAAATAGCATCCCCTTCTGCTGAAGTAAAGCCTGTTCCTTTAATGGAAATGGAGAATAGGAAAATGCACAATGGACGGAGGGGTTTTAGAAGAACAAAGTGCAAAATGGTATATTTGTGGGCCGAGATTTTTGAACACAAACAGCCTATAGAGGGTTTTCAAACGTTGCTGGATCCGGGGCAGTGCTCGGGACCATCCCCTTTCAGCCTGAACATCCCCAGTTTAAATCCCCGCTCCTGCTGTAGGACCTTCACCAAGGTTTTTACCCTGAACAAATACTGTATATATATACATTGCTATGTAATGGGTGAACAGCTGTAAACAGCTGTCTTATTGCTGGGCAAAGGTGCCGACTAAAAAAAATTTGATTGTAGTGAAAGGTAAAGACATTCAGATGGACAGAAGAAAGGTCAAACTAGCCTTTGTGGCTTTTAATTTTTTTAGCAGTCATTACGAAACAACAGAACATGGGCACTTTTAACATGGGACACATTTCAGGGTGACATTGAAATAGAAACATATTATGCAAAGATTAAACACAAATAAAGTTCATACTGCTTTCATGTTTTTACATTTCAAAATAGTTGGCAAATAAGTATTCTATTCGATATAATGTTCAAACGTAAGATTCCCGGCACATTATTTTTCTTTGTGAATATAAGTCATTATTATAATTAAGCCAATTACCAATAATAATTTGGCATTATTTTCAAGAGGAAAATGTCAAATGTAGTTACTCATCAGTAAAAAGCTTAAGAAAGTCAAAAGGTTGAATAGGCTGCTAGTATAAACGCTGAGGCTCCAGACAAGAAAGAGTCAAGTGCTGCTAGTCACCGTTCATTGCTGACACTACAGACTGTGCTATTATTTGACCATAATTTTTGCAAAAATACCTCGTAGCATTTCACCCACTGCCAGAAAGCTCCTTGGGATATCCTGTTTCATGTGTTCTTCTGACAGCTATTATATTATGTGTTGATGAGACTGCTATTCAGTTCTACAACAGCCGCCAGGAAAGCCTTTTTTCTTTCCTCCTGTGATTACATCAAAAATCTACTCAGGCAAAAATCCTTATTATGGTGTTCAAAGCAATTAAACACGGGAAGAAAAAAATAATAATAAAAAAAGGTTAACATGCAAGTTCTGAGAAAGTGTTGGTAGGAACAACTCGATTCAGTTGTACAGACACTGATTTCGGTTTCTTGCCAACTCAGTGAGCAGAAGTGCAGTTTCACAGCTACAGGGTTTTGGAATTGAATTCAGGTCCATCTGTGTGGCGTTTCATTTCCTGCTGCATCTTGCAAGTTTATTCCAGAAGGTCTAGTTTTGTCCCACAGTCTAAAGTTTTGTCATCCAAATGCCAACTATCTCCGACTTTCTCAAAAATTCACGCTTATTCAGTAATCAGCAAGCGCACAACATTCTGATTCCAGACAACTTTATATGGAAAGGTTGAAAACAGGAACCCCCCTGCATACAACAGCCTGTGATGTGAACCCCGAGTTCAACGTTGTGGACCCATTTTCTGAGGCGCCTCTTACAGGGTTCTGCAAAACTGGCAACACTATTCTTGATAATTACACACGGGGGGAAAAAAACACACAGCTTTACTTTGTTGCATACAAATTTTTCTCAGCATTTGGTACATGTCAGAAAATGCCTTTTTCTTCTGTCGGGAGGGCTGCAGGGTCCAGACCACACTGCTTCATCTGCACTGCGATGTCAAACAGGTAGTCATAGCACTCACACCTGGGGGAGACACACAGAAGAGAGCATAACCAACGAGCCAAAGATACTAATACTTATATTCTTCGTTAGTTACTTAGCTGACAAATATTTATTATTATGGTTCAAAAAGAATTGAACACTTTCATAAATGTACTACTCAGTAACTAAGCATCATACGAACATGTAGTATACAGAACATGTATTGTGGAAAAAAATTAGTTTTCAAATTAGTTTAGGCTACATGTTTATCTTCAACCGTAGTGTTCGGTTCTTTTCAAATCACCCTGTATATCCAAAGTAACTTACAGTATAGGAGCTATTTACGGAACTTGGGACTCGACCCTAGAGGTTAGTATGTTGCTCAAGGGTACTATAGCAGTAGTGATGAAGGCAGTGATGCTCAAAAGATATGGTTCTTGCTTGTGTCCACAGCGGACGTCATTTCACCAGCCACAAAACAGCTGAATGGTGTCATGTTTTGCTAAAGGACACGAACCCATAAGTCAGAGCCAATGAGTGGTGCTGCAGTGGTTCATGTGAAGAAGATTTACATGAGCAGTACCTTGCTTTAGCAAGGTACTTCACATGAATTGCTCATGTAAATTGTTCAGCTGTATGGGTTCATTTCTGTGCTGCTTTCAGAGAAAGTCAGAGCTACGCAAAGAAATCATACCATTAAAATAAAAAAAGGTTTAAATTAAAACCAGTTTTATTTTCACCTGAGACACAAATCACACCAGTCCCTTTCATAATGCGGTTAAAATGTTCCTTTTTTGTGAGGGAATTAAGTTTCTGTTATTTCTTATGGATGGATAGAAGTGGTTTCCTGACAAAAATTTCATTAAAATGCCAAAATAAAATGTAATTTCATGAACAATACTGTATATATTACATTATATTTGCAACAAAACTCCCAGCTACATTTGAATGTCATATTAAATCTTTTTAACTCACATGGCCTTTTCTTAAGCAGAAGAAAAATGGCAATTTATTGGATAAGCATGCAGCGGTACTGAGTAAAAGGCCTGTTATGGATGTATTTGAAAAAGGTATACATTTTCATTGTATGGAAACTGGTTATTTAAGAAATGACAGACCCATAAACTTGCATAATGCACTGACATAACCTTAGTGAAGGTAGAGACACTCACATAGTCTTGGCTTTCTCCCAGGATTCTCCCCAGACATACACCCCATGTCGGCGGACCAGAACTGCACAGGTATGAGGGTATTCCATCAAAGCCTGAGCCATGCGGTCTTTCAGGTCCACTTCCTCTGGGGTGTTCTCAATGATGGGAACCACCAGGGTGTCATCATACCTGCTCCAACACAGAGAACAAAACATCAGCAAGGCCAGAGAAGCACTCCATGCAATGGGATCATCTGCACACTGACTTGAGCAAGACAGTCTCCTGTTGACAGAGGAGAGAAGAGCGGGCACCTGTAGCTCATGCCAGAGTTCCCCTTTTGGATTCCCTTGATCATCTCCTGGTGGGTGATGCGGAACTCCTTGCCTGGAAACAGTAACGTCGCCATCACTGCAGCCTTGGAATGTGTGTGTATCACTGCTTGAGCATCTGAAGACAAGATCAGGGTGATAACGTAAGAGCAGAAATCACAGGAGAATATACAGGGGAAATATTAAGTCAAACGTTCCATTTTGAACTACAACAGCAGCAAAAAATGCTAAATAAAATGGCCTACATAGTGGCCTACGTCAAGATTACAAGACACACCTCTCATGGTGTACGCATTCATGAAGAGAGGAGTGCACTGGCTCTTCCTCAGCTTCTTAAAGGAAGGTGGCGTACACAGGTCCTTCTCCTCCATGTCACACACAAACATATCCTCTGGCTGAATGACACACCATACACGTCACTTCAGTAACTCTGCATAATGCAGATGTGCATTCAATTACTTTTTACACAGCAACATTCTAAACTTCTCTCAAAAAATAATTAATTACTGTTACTGGTACATCTTACAGCGATATCTTATACAGGTATAAAATGTGCAATACAAAGGGGATAAAAAGAGAAACTATCATCTCATTAGTGCTCCTCTGACCTGTATCCTCTCCTTCTGGACCCCCGAGGGGGCAACGTAGATTTCGTTTCTGGAAAAGACAAACAGATGGACGCACAGAAGGATGGAGAACAAATGTTTAAACTAAATTAGATGAAATAAATAGCCGATACCCCCAATAAAAGAACAGCTAAAGCACGTTAATTAAAATTTACACTTAAACTTAGTGACACGGTTCAAATATTTTTAAAGTCGCTGAAATTTAACATCTGTACGACATTGTTTAAGTGAAAATTAATTAAATAAAAGCTGTCTACAAACACACGAAACAGCTTTTAAGTATGAAATAGCACTGTCAGGAACAGCTTAGTCGAGAAGTGTAGTGAGTGCTAATTCACCTGCTCAAGACTCACTGTGCATAGAGGCTTGTTTGTTTGTTTCTTTATTGTTTAAAGCCCCCTTTCAGAGCCCAGCTTTTCACTGAACCCTGAATAAGGTTTTAACAGAAAAACGTAGAGCTTTTTCTCGCATTTGTGAACGCTTTGTGATTACTAAGATGATAACGCCACTAACATATTTACTATAGAAATGATGTGGTGTTTACCCACCCGCGCCGGATACTTATTCCCCCTCCTGTCCCCGTAACCCATCCGAGCTGGTAGAAGAGCCTGCAGAGCTCAGGAATCAGCAGGCGAGGATGCTCCTTATCCTGCAGAAGAAAGGGATGGCAGACAGTTCACACCTCACCTTCTGTGTACCTGACACGTCTGCACGTGGTTCTGTCACATCACCACTACCATGTCTCACTGCACACTCTTTCCAAGCTGAACTCTCATTCATACTTCAAGTAAATACTAGCAGTTTTGTTTTTGCATTTCATATGGACATTTGTAAGTTTGGGCGCTGAGAAGTTTACACAAAGACTGTAAAACGCCCCTGTTGTTTTCATATTTCCTACCTCTATGCACTCTGAACAGGCCTCATTTTGCTCTCCATTTTCACAGAACGATGACATTTTATAAACTACTTTGCTTTGATCCTTATGTACCCTGGAACACCTTGCAGCTCCACCTAAATTCGCCAGAATATGAATTTTAGCATCAATGTTACTCAACTTTCGAAGTGTAAAAGTGCTGCAAAATCTTTAAACCGCTCGTTGCAACACAAAACGGGGGGTTTTTTTAATCTAAATCAGAATGCAAAAAGACGGTGCAAAAAATAAACTCGAACACATTTATAGATCAATTAAAAATACTTTTCCAAAAACTATATAAGAATCAACAATTTTGCACGACGAAATTTAACGAGTTTCGCTACAGAACTTGTCTGAGGACCGTTTAACGGCTTTCTTCGCCGGTGTCTGCTCAAAATTGTACTTTTAAACAATAAAAAAACACAAATAAAGAGGTGCAACTATTATATATTTAAAAATAATAATAATAATATAAAGTGTCGTGTATTATACTGCACAATTTTTTTTATTACTTCAAGTGTTAATGTCAGGCATATGGAGAGTCACCACAGGCACAGGAATGGCCACCCAATTGGGGTCCTAGGACCTGGCGTTGTTTTGTAATAGATATTCTATTCTCTTAACGGACAAGATTCGTTGTTCTAAATAATCTTGGTAACTGCAGTTCTGGTCTGAAATGATACTATGTTAGTTCCTCTAAGTTTCCTTTTTAAAAAACGAAAAAGCACCACCGTCATGTAAACGTTGTTCTTCAATTTGTCAGTGATATTTGTCATGTTAGTGATGCGCTACAGTCCACTTTATAGGCGATGGCCAGAAGACGAGCAATGTGTACTGGCTTAAAACCAACATTTTAACGTATGGTTTACAAACATTTTTGTGAGCACCGCTTTGAAGTTTTACATACTTAATGGTTTAAGCAAATTCACACTTTAGTACTCAGTGGAGTTATACGCATATGCTGGGGGGTACAGCTAGGACGTTTTTACTATCTGGCCAAGGCAAATTCGGTATGGTGCTAATACTATAGTGAGACAAAGGTCTGCAATGTGGCCCAAATACTTGTGATTTATAGTATTTATTTACTTGTACTTATAATACTTGTGACAATGAACTACTTGGAGCCATGTGTAGTGACCGTTTTTTATTTGTGCGCAGAGGACAGGAAGAAACCTTAAGTTCTCCCACAGAGTGCACACAAACGTACAGGAGACATGAAAAGCAGCTTAAGACCAACTGGTGGTGAGAAACTAAATTTTACAAATAAAATAATCCACCCCAGTCACTAATTCATAATTAATGCAAAAGAACAGAAGCAATACACCATCTTGCTGCTATATTGAATTTTCATTATGTGAAATCTTGTTCTCGGCACAAGTGTGTATGAGTATATATAGGTTCTCTATGGCACCTGGGTGACTTCTGGGTGAACCCACTTTTTTCCATGGTAGGGCATCCCACATTTAGCTCACAATTTGCCTCAAAGCTGTTTATTAAAGTACAGGAGTGGTGAAAAGGAACAAATATTATCTGCAGTAGGTCTCTACATGAGATTCACAACCACAAAATAATCATCAGCAGGTCTTGGTCTCATCAGCCCGAAAAATACCAAGGTGGACTCCTTAAATAGCCTCCCCTTTCGGTTAAATCGCTTTGCAAGAAAAAGCTGCTACAATAGTACGCAGTAAACAGACAAAAATGTACCATAAGAAGTCACATTAGCAGTTACCCGAATTACATAATCTGTAGTATCCAGTATCTATAGTTATAATGAAATGCAAAGTCATAGAGTTAAAAGTTGAATGTGTAGCCTAAAACAGGCAGTATATAAGTCTATCCAAAATTATCCTAGGGCCTTTTGCAGAACCAAGCAGTGAAATGGTGAGTATGGATGTAAAGCTTTGCAAACTTTATGAAGAACAAAACAGAAGTTAAAAGTGTTAAGTCTTTGTGTTTGAAATAGAAATACAGCAAACTTAAGTGTGCGTACCCACCAAAATAGGGAACTGCTTAAACTGCGTAACTGTGGCCGATCTTCTCTGTTACAGCATTAACATAACGGGTATATTTATGAGCACCAATGCTGTTTAATGTTTTTACTATAGAACTTTTAGGGTATTTTTACTACCTGGGTTGTGCTGACATTAACTGCTGAGCGTAACTTTCTGTTTAAAGTGAACAGTTCATTTGAACTGTGACTTTCTTCTGTTACAGCCATAATGGGACATGATGTAGAACATACAAAAAATGTCCTTAACCTGCCAGATTCGAGTATTAATACCATTATAGCTGATGCATGTGTTCAAATTGACTTACAATGTTTTATACACTGACATTTATTGTTTTCAAAGTGGGCACCTCAACACTGGAACGCAGCACATGTAACCAATGTATTTCCAGCTGAAACAGTTCAGTATAATACCATGGTACCTGCACATGCTTATGGTTGTCTACAACATAAAAGGCCGCAATCCTGGTCCCAAGCACAGTAGCTGTGAGAACTGAGAAAGAAGCAGTCAAAACACCCAGTCTGTTTTTTGTGGCACACCACATGGTGCTTTATCAGACCTTTCTTTTTTGCAGTTCTGAGCTGAGGCCTGCAAAAATATAGTTGCTGTAATATTGCATTAAGGTGACTGTGTTGCTCAAGTTAGGACAAATCTCCCCAGTGTTTTATAATGAAATGGTGTGTAAAAGCTCTCAGAAATAGACTATTGCTTCTATGCATTAGCAACAGCCCTTTATTTTTTTAATGGAGGCAGGCATTTTAGTCTACTGCCACAAAATTGTTGAAAATAATAAGGGTTTGAGTACTGTTAAAAAAAAGTCCAAGTAAAATCAAGATTTTAAAAAATAATCAGAAGAAATATGCCTCCGTATATGTCAGATGTCTGATTTTGTTGTTGTGCTTTGTTTGATTTCAGCTCAGTGATGCTTTTTAGCCATTAATCACTTTCAAATCAACATCCTTTCCTGTCTGGCTGTAATACCATTTTTGTCACCACTCGTCTGTTAAAAGAGGGTAGCAAAACCCTATCAAAGTGAAAAAACATTAACTCTAAGCATGACCAACACAATTCTCACCAGCATGACCACAGATAGCCTCTGATGTCGTGATACTGGCCAAATAAAGATGTATCTTTTATTTGACAGATTGTTTCAGTCTGATATTTATTGATAGTCTATTACATCTCTGATTTTGTTTTTGTTTTGTTTTGTATGTAAATGAAAGCTCTCCTAATTGTAAGCATAACTATGAATATTTTAACTGTATATGTTTGTTAATATCACCTTTGGTCAGAACGACACTTTTAACTTGCAGTAAGCATGAAAAAAGAAATTACAGTCAAGACAAACCCATATACCTTGTTGATGTTGTTTTTAAGTTATCAGTACGTAAGCAAGGACGGCACAGTGGCTCACTGCTACCATTCAGTGCCTGGGTTGTTTGGGTCTGGGTTCAAATATGGCTCAGTCTGCGTGGCGTTTGCATATTCTGGCCACGTCACTGTGGGTTGTCGCTGGGTGCTCTGATTTCTTCCCACAGTCCAAATACAGGTACTTCAGGTTAATTGGTCACTAAATTGCCTGTTGTGCATGGCTGCATTGTGATGCTTTGGATTGTTAAAAAAAAGGGGGGGAAGGTGTAGGTTTGACAAAAATCATGAAAGTTTATGCAGGTTTTTGGGTGGATGTGGTTTTTTTTTTTGCAGTATAACCATGTGCTGCATTTCAGTCAGCACCTTTCTATAGCATCCTAGTAACTAGTAATTCAATTAGCAAATTTTCTGCATGATAACTTATAATGTTAAACTTTTTGTCTATCCCTCTGACTGTATCTACCTATAAAATACACCTTATGTTGACGCTACAAGAACAGCTGCCGCTTAACAGTGCCTGGGTTGTTTGCATGGGTGTGAAACCAGCTCTTTCTGTGTAGAATTTGCATGTTCTCCCCATATCTGAGTGAGTTTCCTTGCTGACAGTCCAAAGGCATGTGTTACAGGTTACTTGGTCACTTTAAATTGCCCATAGTGTAGGGATGTGTGTGGCCACTGTGTGATGGACCCTTGTCTCATCCAGGATGTAGTTTCCAAATTTAACATCCAGCCTGTTAAGGCTCGAGACTGCTGTGACCCTGACCAGAGCAAGTGGTTAAGAATGATGAGTGGTTTGATGTGTCTCTATCTCCTTAATCTAATAGCCATGTGACAGAATGTTACAGGTTTCTGCAATGTTTAGTCAAAGACAGACTCCAAGTACTCTGCAACAGTGTAGAGCAGGGTTTGTTTGTGGAGTGGGATTCTTGCTGCTGTATTTGGCAGCTGGTAATGGCAAATGCCATGGTGTGGGGTGAAATGTCATGTCCCACATATAGCCATTAAGACACCCAGAGCTCAATTTGTGCAGCCCGAACAGTGCATCTGACATGAATGAAAGTGGATCATTGATATGTTGCGAGGTTGTTATTTAGACTTTAGTACAGTTCTTGGAGAGGGGTCATTTGCCATTTACTACCAATTAGCTCTAGGTTGTAACACTACAACCCTCTTCCAGTTAACATAGTACTAAAGCATCAAGGGTCTGATGTTCCTTAAACTCAATCTGGAGGTGCCACATGCAGGTGGGCCCTAGTCTTCTCGCAGTACTCTGAAGCCGAGAGTTGCTATATATACCTTTCTCTGAATCTGAGAATTATTTTATTATTCGATCCCAAGTTTTACTCTGACGTGAAAGTTTATCTGAAGTTTCTAGCCGCCACATATTGTACCGTCTCCTGTGTCTTTTAAATTGTCAGGTATTGAATATTAACTGTGACTAACTTGTTCTAACAGACACTTTATACTTCTATTAATAGTAACCTTTTGTTAATACTGTTTTAAACAAGCCAAATGAACCAATCCTAACTCCCCTCTGTGAGTCCTTTTCATCTGCCTTTACTCCAAATATGGATACAGCCGAGATGTAACAGAGCTTTAAGGAACTAAAAGCCACAGCAAATTAAACACATACCAACGGCAAACATTGGTGTAACTGAACACAGCAGACCAGCGCCTATTGGGCCCGTGTCCAGGAGAGCGCTGTGAGACGCATCATTCCATCCTACGGTTTGAAAGCCTCATGTGCTTCAGAACCGAAACACCTGCACATAAGTGTTATTATTAGATCAACTCCTTGTGTACGTGCACGAGTGTCTTGTTTTTCTCTTCCGATTTTTCACAGTTGACATTTCAGTTCCTGTAGTCGCATAGTTACGTGGACATTGCTGTATAAACAAAGCAATTCCATCGTGAAGCTCATTCAACACAGTTGTCTTAACTTGTATTTCTGCTTGTAATCCATCCTGTCCCATAGCCCATATTATTCTGAACAAATTGATCTGTAATGAAAGAATATTTTTGCCTCATAAGAACTTTGATGGCTCAGCATCACATAGATTTTATTCTGTGTCACAAAAGATATATGTACATACAGTATAATGCAGAGCTTCTCAGCCGTTTCTAGGCCACAGAGCCCTTTATGAATTTTGTGACAAGATTGACAGCTACACCTGGAAGCAGCTTGTTAAGAGGATAACTAGTACCAGGTATAATTAGTTATATAATAAAAGGCCTTAGACTCAGTGAGCCTAAAAGGGGCTGGGAAGAGAAAGACATGGGATGTTCTAGTCTGAATAGTTCTGGTGAGATGCCCTGTGTTTAATATGGGTAGTTTGCAGTTGTGTTCCTGACTTCTGCTGGTTTTGCTGGCTGTCTTTCTCAGGATTATTGTATTTGTTGGCTTTTGGACAACAGAGGAGAACAAACAGCCACAAATCCTCCCACCATTGGACCTTGCCTGGTCAGTCTCTGATCCCTGGATGCGTGCTGATTTGATAAATGGTAAGGACCCCTTATAAAGAAATTTCTATGAATAAATTTCCAGACTTTGGTACATACAACTTTTTTTGAAACTTTATCTGCCCATATGCTGTCAGAAACTAATAATAGTAATATATTTATTTAACTTTTTCTACTGTTCTCAAAACCCCAAAGCCTGTTTATGGGCCATCAAGCAGTGCATGGACCTCAAGTTAAGAACCCTTGATATCTGTTTCTAAAAAGGAGGTGGTAAAGAACAAGGCCCTCATTATTAAAAGTGTTGAGGTGGAAAGCTAAATACTGGCTCATTATATAATCACCAGACTGTATGACCGTTAAACTGGTTATATTTTGTACATACATATTGTTAGTGCTGCCAAACAAGCGGATGAGGCGCCGTGACGTGTGTGCTGGTGGTACTGAGGTGGAAAAGAAAAAATAAAATTTGTATTTGCAAACTTTATTACATTTACATCAATAATGTGTCCAGTGTCGAAGGTGTTTTTTTCCCCCATCTCTGAAGCACTTCTCCCCGTTCACCCCTTCCTTCTTCCTGTCACTGGCTGTAGTGATGTGCAGGCGGTGATGACAAATTATATCAAACTTTATAATCTTTCAACCTGAGTCTAGTACTTGTGTGCATGTGGATGACAGAATGTGCTGACATGGATAACAAATTATACATAACCAAGCTTTGAGTGAGAAAGTGTCAGTAAGTGTGTACAGTGTGTGTTGAGCGACAAAATCCGTATGCATCTTTCCACGTGCCCTGGTTGTGACACCACTGTGTGACACATTGTACCGAATTATACATTTTCAAAATAGTAAGTAGCCTTTTTGGAGTTTAATGAACTTGTCTATGCAAAAACCCCACTTAGGTGAGAAGATCTTGTGTGAAAAATTTGAAGTCTGCATCTTGAATAACAGAGTCATGCATAAAGAGCAGACAGAATGAACTTTATAAATGAAATAAAAATATGTACAAACGTGACAGCAGTAATGATCACCTGTACATGAGAAGCTGTGGATTAATAAAAGGAGGTGGCTTTTGGTCAGGGTGGAGCGGGAGGGAGGGAAGAAGATGTGTCATAGTTCACAAATGAGCCACTTCCCCTTCTTAGTCTTCTTGAAGCCACAACTCTGTTCGCTTGCTGTCACTCTGGGCACAGAAGCCGAGTAAAAGCCACAGAATACTTTCAAGACAGCCTCAGCTTGCTGGCAGACCGAGGAGACAGGTTTATATTTGAGCAGTTCTTCAGGATGTGGACTCTGATGCTTGGTGCCACTTTCTCTTTACTGGTGTGCTGCAGGTCAGATCAAGTTCGAGGTGAGGGATACGCCTATGAAGCCATCTGCGTACCTTAAGATCAAAGTTTATTTGGCAAATATTACTTGTTTATGTTGGATTGTGAGTCTGTGTGGTGCTCTGAGAGATGCTCTACTGTCTGTGGGATGGATTGGTCTCTGGGAGCCTCTAGCAGGGAGCGCTATAATCTCAGAACAAATCTGTGTTCACTGCATTAATTTCCCTTTCTGTTCGCTTTGTGTTTTTCATAGTTCATGCTGAAGTAGCAGATGAGATTTAAATATTTACTCTTGGTTGTTAGGGCGCGATACAAAGTCTTCTTTTGCTTTTTTGCACATGGTTTGTCGTTCTGGTTATATATGCTGGAAACAGCACATCTTGGTTTGTCTTACTGTGACACTAAATAGCTGTAGGCTGTTTGCTTTAAAAAAAAATTGTCATATATGAAGCTCTAAATCTGGTTGTTGGTCAGGTCTGGAAGTGAAGTTGTTGGAATCAGCAATACAGAAGAGGAAGTATTTTCACGTACAGGTTGTGTGGCACAAACACCTTCTGTGCTGATCTGGAGTTTATTTTAAAAACCCTACATCTGTCACCATGAAAGAATTGTAATAGCAAACAATGACAGGAAGGGATCGTTGGTTATTTCGAATGTGTTGCAAACTTCTCTGTTCAGTGCACCTGAATTATTTTATTATGTAAAAAAAAAAAAAAAAAAACTTTTTCAATAGCTAGCAAAACCCTTCAACATATGACTGGATTTGCATCTATGTATTTCATACTATATACCACCAGAAAATCAAATCACTGTACTAAAATGTCTATTTTAAAGGTACATACTAAAAAAATACCTGAGACTTCTAGGGTTTAACCAGTTTGCCTTTTTATAGTGCTTCCAAAGAGCAGGGTGACACAAAAATGAAGTAATATAGTACTATTTTTGACAGCCTTTACTCTTTCTACCTCAACTCATTTTCTGGTTCAAGTGCTGCAGTGAGGTCTTTACACTTCACAGAAGGTTCCCATCATCTTGATTTTGTTGTAATTTATGAAAAGTCTTGTTCAGACACTCGTAGTGATTATGTCAGTACTGTGAGTGTAGTTGTTAAAACAAAAACCAACACGTCCACCCTGCTCTTTGGGCTTCACTGGGCTAATCTGTAATCTCTTTACCTGAGCATCATCTCTTTGTAGTGGAGAACCTTCACCCTCCTCAGTTGTGTTTCAAGTAAGGTTGACCTCGGTGTGCAACAAAACACAACCGTTGGAGGAAAAAAGGCAGAATTAGCGAATACCATAGCAGTCCCGGCAGTGGGGCCACATGTGAAGAATTGTTACTCATTTTTTCCAAAAACAGATAGGAAAAACCCTGGCCTTGCTTACAATGTTCCTCTTGTGCAAAATTCCTGGGAACCTTGTGGGATTCCCGTAACAGAAAGCCAAATTTAAAAATCCCATATTTAAGGTGGTGGAAATCCAATGGGTTTCACTAATTTGCTTCCCACACCAAATGCCAATGAAATCACTGCAGGAGAGAAGAGATGAGAAGCAAAAAGGGAGGGAAAAATTATTTAAAGTGTTTGTAGGCGAGTAGAAAAAAGATTAAGTAAGAGTTCAAGACTGCAGTAAAAGCAACAGCAACAACAGGCTCGGTATTCCACTCAGTAGTTAAATATAAGAGATGCACATCCTGTGAAGTTCAAATTTACTTTGAACCACAATTCTTGTCACCACAACTTCAGTTTCCTTCATTTGTTTTCACTTGTTCATCATGTGTAAGTAAAACTGCAACTCGAAGGTGCTGCTGCCCTCCCAGCATTCGCTGCCCTTGTGGTTATTGCCATTAGCATGTTCTTCAGAGCAGTACTGGCAAATAACTTCAGGATTGTTACCACAATAAGGGTGCTGGAGTCATGCTGTCGCACATTGTCTGTAGAGGCTGGATGTGGGAACCCGAAGTGGGGTCCACTGAGTCAGCAGAACGGGTCTCCTCTTGAGGATCCCCTTCTGTTTCCTTAAATTATTTTCAGATTTTAAAGGATGAACAAGATGGTTTGGTGCACAGTTTCACATTCCAAGCAGCTTAATCATTGTTCTAACAGCCTCGGTGGTTTCCCGGATCAGGCAAAGTTTGGTCACTAGTAAATTAGCGCAAGTTTCATCTCCCCAAATGTTACTTTTCTCAGAATCTGACTTGGATACAGGTCTAATAAATGGCCACCCCTTGGTGAGTCAGTGCAGTTTGTTACATTTCACTTTCCATAGTCTACTGTTTACATATAACCATGGAAACACCCTTGCATAAATACTGCTGAGCAGAACAGATGTGAAACCGTTTCCTGTGTGGCTTCTAAGTGTCAAATTGGCAGGAAACTTGGTACGCAAATATAGAGAAATTGACATTTGATTATGTTTGTGTCCTAATCAAGTCAAAAATTCCTGTTTGTGCGTATACACACACACACACACACACACACACACATTTTTTCTCTAATTCGGTTTAATGGAGTTTGCACAGCAGCTCTCAGATTTCAGCATCAGCGTCGTGTTTGCTGTGTGATAATATCGTGCGATTAAATTATGATACAGTTGCACTCACTGGCCACTTTATTAGGTACAGTGGTCCAATGCAAACTAGTGGTGGTTTAATGGTCTAGGGATCAATGGAGCAACACTGTTTGATGCAAGAAATTATGTAAACATTTTTGCTGATCAGCTTTTCGTGGTCAACCCAGCTTTTCTCAGGCTGACACTTCCAGTAGCATAATGTGCCATGTCACAGAACACACGTCAACTTAGAATGGTTCCACAAATACAACAGTGCCTTTACTTTATTCCTGTGGCCTGCACTGTTCCCACCTCTAAAACCAACAGCGTGTCTTTGGGATGAGGTGGAAAGTAATGTTGATAGAATAAATTTTCTGCCAAAAAAATCTACATAAAGTCTAGGAAGCTGTCAAGTTAGCATGGAGCAAGGACCATGTGGAACGTGTGCAGAACCTCGTTGCTGAATTCGTGTTGTTTGGAGGCAAACTTGGGTCCAATGTACTTTGTGTGTACCTAATAAACTGGCCAGTAAGTGTAGCGTTAAAATTGAAGATGGAGGATTTTGTGCAGAACATCTTAACTTTGATGTTAAAATTTTAAGTATTTGTAATTTGACAAAAAATATGAACTAATGATTTTTTAAAATGTATATATCTATAGTATAGTTTTTAAGGATGGTGGACGAGACAAAAAACAAAGATAAATTCAGACCTGTCGTGTCCCTCCGTGGACTTTTCACCTAGATTCCTTATCCACTACCTTTGTGTATGTTGGTTCAACAGAAGATGTGAAAAATGCTTCCAAAAAGTGAAACCGTTTCCATTACACACCACATTGCTGTTTAACAGACCCAAAATCATGCAGTAATATTATGGCAGAGATTTGTAACAGGAGCTCTTGAATGTATACAGCTCTACGTATCTGAATGCTGTAAGCATTTCTTTGTATGGAAATGTGTGTGAAATGCCAGGGCTTATAGTCCTTTTTGCTGCTGCCATGTTACACTTGAGCTGGATTAGATCTGCATATTATTAAGAAATTGTAGGCAAGGTAATCTGAACAGCTGCCACAGTTGAGCACAACTGAAGTGCAGAGTTTTGGAGGAAGCTGAAAAGTGCTGCTATTTCCTCTCTGTCTTGGCAGTGGTGTCGCGGAGCTGCAGCTACATGGGGGTCTTCCACGTGGAAGGCGGCACCCGCTATGCGCTGAACTTTGTTCAAGCCAGGGGGCTCTGCCAAAGCCTGGGTGCCACGTTGGCCACTGAAGAACAGATCTATTTGGCCTACAACAAAGGGATGGAGACATGCAGGTGAAGCCAAGAGCAATGCGATCCTGCCCACTGCAGCAGGTTTTATGCATGAATGCCTTCAGAAACCAAGTCTCTGTGACATATACAAATAATTAAAATGTATACTATGCAAGCTTACTACTTGTGTGGAACAGTCAAGTTCTCTATTTAGTCTTTTAATGATTTCTTATTTGTTATATGGTGCAAATTCAACAAATTATATACTTCAAATTAAAGTTAACAGTTCATTTTAATTAAAATAACTCTGATGTTAAGATTCTATTTTTTTTATTTCCTTTCATCAGGGTTTTTACTTAATTGGTCACAACTATATAAATGCAGGCAGAGATTATAAGTATTTTCAATTCTTGGAAATTTGGGGGAGAAAATGAATACGAATAAATACAAAATGGATACAAAAGTTATAGGATGTTTTATGTATGTATGCTTGTGTGTGTGTGTGTGTGTGTGCATGCGTGCGTGTACATACATATCTATACACGTGTGTGTATATATATATATATAAACAGATTAAAACATACAGATTTACACTAAAATGTTACTGTAAAGTGATATCCTTATAATTTCTTAGACCCTCAACTGGACTCATACCTGCAAAAGCACATTGTATGATAGGAGTGACCTTGTTAGATTTCCATGGAAAAAAAACGAATGTATTGAATTGAAAAATAAATAATATTTTCATCACAGGTACGGCTGGATTAGCAACTGGAACACAACCATCCTTCGGCACACACCGCATTTCAAGTGTGCGTCCAATTTAACTGGAGTCATTTTTCACAACGATAATTTAACTGAACCCTATGACGCTTACTGCTATAACAAATCAGGTGAGAAAATGAGTGTGGAGAAGGAAATGCTGCTTCTTGTTGTATGAATAAAACTCACTTTTGAAAAAATAATAAATAAATAACCTCCATGTCCTTTTTGCTGTAACTGGCTGCAATAAACCTCATTGCTGACAGCACTTTAGGCTCCTGGTTGTATGTCTGTGTGAAATCCATCTCTGGCTGAGCAGCGATGCTGTACTTAGCAACTGTTTGACAATTTTACTGCAGATTTATCTGAGAAGAACTGTCAGTTCAAGATTTCCCGGGTTTCTGTGACCACCGAGAGCAGTTCTCCAGCTCGAGAGGTGTCTACCGCTACAGGTCAGCTGAGTCGCCTTCTCCGTTCTGTCCACCAGCTGCTGTCCTAATGTCCGTTATAAGTTGGCTTGTTTTATTTTATGTGCTGGGTTAGATAACGTACAAAAATTTTTAATGAATATTGTTATCTTTGCTCAACATTTGTTTGATTTCAGGTAGAAAGGCCACTATGTTTGTAATAATCCAATAATTGAAACCGCTATAATTTTTTCTTTCAAATAATGTGTTAACTGTGGTAACGTGTTTGGCTTTAGAATATTTTCTTCATAGGGACTCTCAGCTTGGGGTGTGTGTGTGTGTGTGTGTGTGTGTGTGTGTGGGTGGGGGAGGTCTCCTAGAATAAGTCACTGTTCAACATCAGAGAGAAATCTAGTGCTGTCAAATAAACACCTCAGTCCTGTTTTGTGTTGTTGCCTTGACAACACCAGACTGTTACACATGACAAAGGTTTTGACAAAAATTTCTCGACAGACGAGACTACATTTGTCACCTCGGGTGAAGAATTTACTTTAAGTCCCCGCATCATCACACCTCTTCCTGGTGACTCAAGCTCTGACCGTGTGACCTCTAACACCACCCCTGCATCCACGACGCAGGATAAACAAAGATTGCAGAAAGGCAGAGGTAACATTTCTTCCATTCTGAAAGGATAATATTTTGATGTTCACAATGTTTCAGTCCATTGTGTGGTTTTCCATCTCCAAATCTAAGTGTTCTGTGAGTTTGGCAGGAAGGAGAGCGAAAAGGTCAAATAGGATTAAAGGGCTGAACTGTGAAGCAATGGGACGTTGTGATGTCTTAGAGCAGCAAGAACATCTGCACAATCTTTTTGATACAGTGGTACTGAGCAGCCCTAAATAAATCCTCGCAAACAAAGTTTTAAGACAAGTGCATTCAAATAGTAAGTTGACATTTTGTTTAGTCTGCAGATTAGATTTATGGTAAGACCTCAATCAGCATTCCCTCCAAATAGTTCTCTTTGTTTTAGCCCTTCTAGTAACTTATTTAAACAAATATTTAATCCCTTTTTATTGTCAAATTCTATATTTGTTATCCATGAAATGGACTGTTGGCTGTGTTTATTAGCTGTTATGAAAAGTGTAACTAATCTATTTTGTTACACTGCACATGTGCAGTTTTCAAGCTCCATTTATGCAGCGTTTTTTATTAATAACGTCTCACATTGCCGTTTCATTAAGCTCCATTTCTCACAAACATGCGGAAGCCACTAACCTCGGTGTTGCTGTATATATAACTGTGTTTAGATCTTAACTGTCGATAGGTCTTAATATACAGTAGTCACTAGAAAATGTTATGTGTATTCATGTTGGAGATGGGCCGGAGTCCCCCATTGCTGTGTTTCACAATCTTAGTTTGTAAGCACTGTTATGAATTCCTGTTAAGTGAGCATGCACCAGCTCGGATTATTGTTTGTTTTTGTAAAGCTGTCTGGTTGCGTAGAGAAGTAGCGGTCAGACGCCGATGAGTCACGGTTCAGAAAGGCAAAACTAAGCTGAAGTGTTCGACGTTTAAAGCTGCAAAGTTAATTGTGATAGGGGGGCCATTTTGAAAAGGGGGAGACCAGCCTCACGTTGGAGCTCACCTGTCTGTCATTCACACCTGTCTCACTGCATATTCCTCTGCCCGCAGACTGGATAATCATCCTCCTTGTCATTTTGGCTGTGGTTTTGATCATCCTTGTGTGTTTGTGTGTTGCTTTCAGGAAGAGGTAGGTCTTCAAGCGCAGATCTCCAGTGTTATGGATGAATAGCCTTTAATGTGCAGTGTTGCAAATGTTTAATGTGTGAGTGTAACAGTTACATGCACTTGTGTGGCAGAAGCGTTACTCATATTCTCATGAAATATCTCCACCTTTCACAGGAATACAGCAGTTAGCCCTGTTTTGCAATAGCCCTCTTTTATTTTAGGGCTTTGAGTAATGTATCATAAGAATTTGCATAAATGTTTAAAAAAAAAAATGTTAGAGCAAATTTTTGCAAAATGTTTAATTTGTTGTCTGTCGTCCACATGTAGTTATGTTGGCACGTCACGGTTTCCCCACATGTCACCATGACCGGCACAAGCTCTGCGTTTGTTGCGATATTATGTGGTGATGTGGTTTTTCTCTCACTTTGAACGCACTTCTGCAGTTTGTGTGGGAGGCGGGAAAAGTTAAAGATCACCACAGAGAAGACCACCCAGAACACCAAGGCGACAGGGGGAAGCCAGGAGATGGTGACGCTGATGGGCGAGGAGAAAGTCCAGCGCAACGGCAGTACAGAGGAACCTCTGCAAGTTTAAAAGCCTTTCATAACCCTAGAAAGGGTTTAAGTGTCCACATATTTTTATAGCTGCAAAGACATATTTTGTATGCAACATTAAAATAAATATCTATTTGAGTTTTTTAAGTTATGAAAAATCCTATCTTAAAATGGTCTTAAAATACAAACTAATCAGTTGTGGTATAGATGTCTGACAAATTAATAGACTTAGAATTATTACAGCCTTTTGTTAGGTGGCACGGTGGCTCCTGCCTCAGAGTACTGTTTAAATGTGGGTTCAAATCCAACTCAGTCTTTCTGCATGTTCTCACCATGTTTGTGGGTTTCCTCCCACAGTCCAAAGACGTGCATTTCAGGTTAATTGGACGCTCTTAATTGGTGAGTGTGTGTGCGCTTGTGTCTGTGTGGGTGCGTGTGGACTGGTGCCCCATTCCAGCTGTTTCCTAGCCTACCACCCAATGATTTAAGGGATAGGCTCCAGACCACTGCTACCCTGACCAGGATAAAGCAGTTAAGGGTAATGGATAGATAACCTGTAGCTGAATTTACACATTGCTGTCATGAATTTAAATGGGCAACCTCCCCCCCCATAACTTTTGTTCATAGCGCCTCCTGCACTTTTTCTGTAAATATGTGATGTTATGCTATGTTTGCGCCTCAACACATTGACTTCATTCAGTCGCTGAATGAAGAAATTTTGTTTACGAGTGTTTCAGCAGGTGTTCTTTACTTTTTCCATATACTGCAAAACAAGGACCTGAGTACCCGATTTCTGGTTTCCCTCATCAGCAATATAAAATAAAAAGCGGGGTTAATAGAAAAGAGATAGTACATGTGATGCCGATGGGGAGTTATGTAAATATGGATCAGGTCTCCCCCCCCACAAACTTCTGACCGGAGTTTGAAAATTAAAAACAAATAATAGGGTCATATTACACCATCCATACAAAGTCAAATTCAGTTACATTCCCTTAAGGGCAGTTTAAAATCACCAGCTTAACTGGACAGGATGTCTTCTGGTTTCTGAAGCAACATGGGACTTTCTTGGGGAAATTGAGGTGAACGCAGGGCGGAGCAGTTCACACAGAGCTGAGGTGAAACCCAAAACCCTGGACCCTGAAGATAGTAATGCTGCTTAGGATCTAAAAGAGACAAAAAGCCAAAGTTAAACTTCCAGCTTTAGTGAACATTACTGCCTAAATCTGTCCGATTTTCTGGAATAAGTCATAAAAACAGGTTTTAACTACAATGTTGTTCATGTAATGAAGCACTGAAGGACATATTATGGGCTTCAAATATTCATGATTTTCTACCGGTTGTTGTGGGGGAAAAGAAAAACTAAATTGCTGAACATGTAGATGTCTTGTCTGGCTAAGCTATGAAAAAGAAGAAAAAAGAACTATGACATAGTACTGCAAGTTGGTACTTGTTAAAATTACTGTAAAACTTTTTACATTTTTTACTCGTGCATCAAAGGAATATAGCATGACAGATACAGTACATTTTTCTTTAAACAACAGAAAGAACAGGTAGTTTAATAGACATTTATTAGTTTCCAGAATAAAAGAAAAATAAAGTGAAAAAATTGCCATTCTTTTACGTTCTTTCTCACAACCTGCGGCTTAACTGTACAACGGTGTAATAATAGAAACACAAGGAACTAAGAAACGGCAAAGATATGTTACAGATCTAGTTTACTGATAGAAACATTAGAACAAAATAAGCACATTGCTGTATTGAGCAACTTCTGGAAAAGCACTCAGTTTTTTGAAATGTATGTTAAAAATAATTAAAAAGCAATAAAAAAATCATGACTACTGGCCCACAACAGACATATCGCTTCTGCTGTGATGAAGCAAATAACCATTTGAGTGTGGTAAATAGGGGCACACTGACTAAATCTGACAGAGGACAAATGAAACAGAGAAAGTGTGTGTGTGTGTGTGTGTGTGTGTGTGTGTGTGTGTGTGCGCATGCACGCATATGGTTTTCTAGCTTGCAAAGATCCCATATAAACACTGCATGACATCCAATCAGATGAATCATTTTTACAGTCACCGTCTCCCGCTTTTGTGTGGGAGAGCAACACAATCTATTAAATGCAAAATAATGCGATTTCCTCCACAGTTTCATTGCAGCATCGAACTAAACATATATTATCCAATACACACAATATATGTTATATTGTATTATGTGCTGGCATATCTCCATAATTGCATTGCATCTTGTTTTATTACCGTTCGGAGGCTTGAAATATTTGATTTTCCGTACACGTTTGAAATAACACATTTAGACCTTTAAACAGCAACGTATAAGAGTAACACGCATACTTCAGACACCGGTTAACATGTTTTCAGTGTTAGTGACCGTCCTCACAAAATGAACAATTTTCACATGGACACGCGTGACATGCGTGAAAGCTTCGTACGCATCGCAGGTAAATTCCAATTATCCGTAAACAGCAGCAAGTTCTTCTTTTTAATGAATCTATTTGAATTGCCGAGGTATGTCTCTACAAGAAAGCGCAAATGGACTCCGAGTAAACAACATTTTTATTTGTTTAAGAATGCCACTAGTAACATGTTAACTAAGATATGTGCACCAAGTGCAGACAGGCACTTTTAATATGATGCCTTAAGACAGACATAAAACAGAAAGTCATTTTAATGCTCTTATAACAGCGATCTATTGCAGTTTGTTGGCACCACACCCCATCCCTTTAGTAGATACCCTGATAAGAATATATTCTGGTATGAAAAATGCAGCCTGAAAGCCAGAAAGCTTCGCTGGTTGAGCTACAGTTAGCTGGTCTGGGATCTGCTGCCAACCAGTGGCAAAGTAATATTTCACATACCTTCCAAAAGACAAGAAATGCAGATGTACAAGTGAAACATGTTTAATAGTGTTTATATACTTTTTTTAACTTATTCGCAGTGTGCTAACATGAACATCCTTCAAACTGCAGGGTATCGTGGAAGGGGATATGGTGCTGAAAATGACACGAGAAGAAACTTCTAGTAAGTTTAACTGTTTTTCGGATTGTCACGGATACTGGCAGTAGGGCTTAGTTACAAACTCCGCTGAGCAAATTAACAGAGGCAAAGAAAAAAAAAAACTAATGAAAAACCCAAACAAAACCTACACTCACACGTGGACTGAAACAAATGATCCGGCTGTCTCGTCCGGATGCTTCCATGTCAGGTCTTTGTTTTCCTTGTAACTTACGCGACATTTGCTTTGGGCGGCTGCTACGAAATCCGTGTAGCATCTGGAGGTGAGGGCGCATCTCATTTGCATGAACAAGGTAAGGTCTGCTGGTGGAAGGGCTGGTGCCGAGCGCAGGCACTCGGGATTAGTCCTTCGCGGTTGAAGAAAAAAGCTAAGAAGGTCTCTTTCTTCATTACTGCTCGGCCTAAATCTGACCGATGTTGCGGCACCAGGTATTGCGGGAGAGGGTCTTCTACAGAGGTGTATTTTCAATTTCAAAATGACAGCAGGGTTTAGAACATATGAAACCATACGATTCATAATATGGTTTAATTTACAAAATATCTCTTCAGCGTCCATACATCATGACTTCAGTCTTGGTGGAATTCGGTGTCCTCAGCGCAGTAATTATATGACGTGAATTTGAAGATCCGACAGCAGTGGATTCACTCAAACTATTTTCCATTAGAAATTATGATCTACGATTAAAAGAGATTTACAGGATTCTGATACTAAGTGGTTTCAGCTTTCGGTTCCAGCTGCCCAACCCCAGGCAGATATGCGTAATGCTGCAGAAATTCCAGAGGTGGCGGTGATGGACGTTCCGTCGGTTTGCTCAGCAAAACACACATTTCCCCTTTTGCCTAAACTAGAAGACAACCACAGAAGACTGGCTGCCCTCAGAAATGAGGAAGTAAGGAGGAGGCCCTGTCTTCATATGTCAGGCTCTTTAGCCTTTGCAGAGCCCAGGGTGCAGCAGAATGTTTATGATGGTGATGATGATGGTCATCATCATCATCCTCATGCATCACTTACAACTACGAGCTAAAGGCAGCAAGTGGGCATCTGGGAGACAGAAGCTCTTGGAGGGAGAGGGGAGCAGTCGCCGGAGGTCAGTCACCAACATCCAAAGTAGATACATATATATTTTAAAAATTGGAGTCTATTTATAAATGCATATAGATAATTATAGCAAATGCTCCCGTCCTCTCTCTCTGCCACCCAGAGATGTGATTTTTCTCCAGAGGATCGTGGTGGTCTTCATTTTGGTGCAGGGTTAGTGTGTTATTCCGCGTCTAGGTCGGCATTAGTCTACTGAGTGGCTAAAGGTTGATCAGTTGTTAAACAGCGACGGCTGTGGACTAACTGCTAGTTCAGTTTGTATGATGTTTAGGGTTAATGGCTTGTTGGTTGATTGATTTCACCAGGTTGCACAAAGTTGTGGAGCTCGGGGAAAGGCGTGGCGGCTTTTTCTGTGTTGCACTACTCCCGTTTCCATGGCTCCTCCCCAACGACAGTGTATTCTGCACTGGAGCCGTTTGTGGTCAAGGGTACCTGAAAACAATTATCAGCAACATCTAACTGCAGGACCAAAACTGAGGAACTGTAGCATGCTTTTATTTCACTGTCGCTTACAGCAGAGAACTTCTTGCTTTTTTTTTTAAATTAAAAAAAAATCAAATAAATAGTAACCCGGATGGCTTCGACGTTGAGGATGATGATACGAATACAGCCCTTCTCTTTGTCAGCTCCACACTGTTATTTGACCCGACTTATTTTGTGGTTTTGATGTGTCACCTTAGTTTGTTACTGTGACTATAAAGAGCATTTTAACAGCGGCAAGACGACGTTGGAGAAAATATCGTGTAAAATTTAACGGGGCAGCGGAGCAGCCGTCTTGACTGTTGCCGAGGTGTGCCGAAACAGTCGCCGTAAAACGGTGATGCACGTTGTAGACTGATGTGAGTAATAAGATGTATGAATATTAAATTATGCATTCTTTGAGGCAGTATTTCTGTTCTATAATAAAAAGAAAGAAAATCATGAGCCTCAAGGCAAAATTTAGGTTTCCACAGGGAACAAAACAGTGTAATAAATTAATACAGTAAATGTGTATTTTACCACAAAAAAAGAAGAAGAGATTTAACAAATAATCAACGTATTGCGAATTCCAGAAGAGTCTATAATGCAGACCCTGGCAACTTTTGAACCGTGTAGTTGGAAATATCTTCTAGTAACTCGGTGAAGTGGGTTGCTCACTCAGAAATCCCTGGGGGGTCTAGTACATCTGAACTGGAGCTCCATCTCCCTACATCCAACAATGGGAGGAGTGAAAGATGAAGACATGGAGGAAATTATGCAGATTAAATTTCCTCTTTGATTTGCCATCTTCTGCAGCCTTTTTTCCATTCTTCGCCACTTGCTGTTTCTGCAGATTCTATGTAAGCGTTTACCCTCACAAAGAGCTCTCGTTCATATGGAGAAAATTATGAATAAATGCATTGAACTCTGTTGAATTACACTGCAGCCGGTTTTGATGGTTGTCCATTAAAATTCGGGTTCCCTGTAGCTTATTAAAATAAAGCTAAAATAGAACTTATTTTTTATTCTATACAGAAACTGATGTGGAAAAAAAATTGATTTGATACCCTAAAGTCCTTGGTAAGGAGACACTTTCAAAGAACGTAATGGTTGGGCAACAAAAACTGCTGTTCCATTTTAAAAGGTATTGGATAGTTAAAATATTCACATGTACATTTATTTATTTATATATATCTATATATATTATATATATACATATATACATTTTCTTCTTTTTGTTTCAGTAAATAAAATCTCTTCCAGGTATTTACATGTATATGTACAAACACGCAAAAAGACAAAGGTGCAACAAACCGGTGTTAGTAGAGTTTGTCAGATACACGTTTCTATATCTGTAAGGGCAAAATGTACCTTGCATTCATCTACCCGGACAGAGTTGTGACCAGCATAAATACACTGGCTGGAGTTGTTTTCTTGGTGGTTCTTCAGGTCATCGTAGTAGGACTGCGTCTTAGTCATCTCAATGTCGTCCGAGCGCCCGTGCAGGGCGTCCAGATTTTCCAGTTCCGCTTTTGACAGGTGGTACACGATTCCTGCCCCGTACGAGTCGCCCACCACGTTGACGGACGTGCGGAATCGGTCCCTGTGCCGCAGCATTAACGGGTCGAGAGAAACACAAAAAAAAAATCATTTTCTCATTCACTCAGATGACACAATTTTTGTCCAAAACCACCCACAAAGTTATGTTTGTATATGAAATCACTTATTTATACAGGTACACTGCTGGGTAGTTTTTACTACAGTGTTTCAGGGAACGTGTCTGGGTCCAGGTGTGGGACTCGAACCTGAGTCCTTCGGCCATAAGGCAACAGGTTTATTGCGCTACATGCTGCCGGTGTCACGGTGTGTGTCACTTCTCTATGTGCTGTATGTCAGGGACAGGCTTTGTTTGGATTGCTATAAAAGACTCCGACTGACAGGATTACATCACGGTTAGTGATGCGCAGGGGGTCAACCACGGGTTTTTCTGTGAGTGATTTGGAGCGGGTGAACTCACAGGAGCCAGTCGACAGCCACCAGCAGGCTGATGTCCTGAGTGGGCAGGCCCACAGCGGTCAGAATGAGAAGCATGGTGACCAGCCCAGCACTGGGAATACTCGCCGCACCTATACTGGCCAAAGTGGCCGTTAGACTGGAAACAGACAGATATGAACGTGACACGTCACAACCTTCAAAGGCACCACAGAAGACAGAAGCTGAGCTTGAAGCGGAAAAGCGCCACTTCTCCCTTTACTGCGGTGTTACATTTGAATTTCTACAGTGAAGAAAAGACACTAGGAGATACTGCTCATGCTTATTACTCATATTTCCGTAATAAAAGGGACACAAATTTCAAATGACCAGTAGGAAAGCAGCCCGTGAGCCCACTTGCAGCATAACGCAGTGCACTCTGGGTAATGAAGTGTAGCCGTGAGGCTGTTATGAATTATGACCATGTACTGCAACAGCGTTTTGCTGGGAGAGCAGTGCAGACAGAGAATCTGGTCAACGGGGGGCAGAAAAGAGCACCGAGGCCTTATGAGAAGTGCCGATACACAAGAAGAAGCCACCGTTCTCCAAATGGTAGAAGTGCTGCTATTACAAACCACTGAGGTCCAACCCTCTTCAGCAACTGCACACAAACATCCTAAGCGGCGTGTGATATATTTATATACAAGGGGGATCGACGAGATGGTCATTTGTACAAGAAAATAACACGCATACCTAATCTGTTCCTAGTAAAATCTTCTTATTATGAAAATCATCTAATCATCGAAATTCTCAGCTGAACTTAGACTTTATGTGAATGGCGGAGGATGGCAAGAGGTGCTTGTAAACACAAACTGAAAGAACGAGCGGCGTTTTGGCCCACCTGACGGTGACAATCTGACCAGCGTCCAGAACGATGCCGTTCATCTGGGCGATGAAGATGGCCGCCACGGCTTCATACAGCGCGGTGCCGTCCATGTTGATCGTGGCGCCAACGGGGAGTACGAAACGTGTCACCCTCTTATCGATGCCAAGATTCTCCTCGAGGCAACGGAAGGTCACTGGTAGGGTGCCGGCACTGTAAAGAACATCAGAAAATGAACCAGTGTTGACAATTTTTGTTTACTTTTTTCACTGAGATGCTTCATTTTGCATTTCTGTCAGCTGATGGCTTCAAAATGCATATCTTTCAGAGGCGTTATAAAAATATCAGTAAAAACCCATCCAGGCATGGTCTACATTTACAAAAAATAAATATCACGTACAATAAAGTAAAAATACTGGTAAATGCGTTTGATTGAATGACAAGGGTGTGATGACCTCACTGAAACAGGGTATTATGGGCCCCATGATGGAGGAGCAGTGTCTTGTACCTGGAAGCAGTTCCCAAGGCAGTGATCCATGCCTGGAAGATGCCCATGAAGAAGGAGAAGGGATTTTTTCTGACGATGGCAAAGTAGATCAGCGGCAAAAAGATGGCGCCATGGATGATGAGGCCCACAATGACCGTGACCATATACATCCCCAGTTGCCTCGCCACCACCTCCAAGTCTTTGATGGAGATGATCTTTCCACAGATCAAGCAGGCGATACCCAGGGGGGAATACCTGAGAGGAGGTAAAGGGGAGAGAAAAGTCCTGCTTACTGTGACCAGTGGTTATGCATTAGTTCATCATTCTGACTGGATAAAGGCTGATGGATCTTGCATGTAACAGATGTTTGATATTCTTATGCAAAAAAAAAAGTGTTGGAGCATCGTGATGATCTCGTAACTTAAACGGGACACAGTTCCGCCCCATCATTTGAAAACTGGTTTTGCAAAGGAAAAAACTACGTTTTGTGTTGTCGGTGTATTTGTAATGGCTATATTTTCTGGTCCCTGTTACACCTGTCACACAAGAGCTCCAAGGGCTGCAGAAGAATCACTGACCACATGATCATGATGACCAGCCTCATGACAATCTCATTGAGGATGTTGAAGAAGTCCAGCATCAGCCTGGCCTTTTCACCCATCTTTCCCATGCAGATACCAAAAGCGATGAAGAAACCAATAAGGCCTAAAATTTAAAGCAAATAATGTTATTAAAGATTCCAGAAGAAGCCTCATGCTTCAAGCAACTTGGCCTCTAACACGCAACTGTAACGTTGTTAAATCCACTACTGAGAGATGTGATTTTCTACCTAATACATTCATTCCACTTTTGAACTGAAGGGATTTCTTGATGACATAAATGGGCTCTGGTGGAGCCATGGTGGTGTTAAGCAGAAAGTCGCCTATGCTGCTGTTGACCTCTTCTAGGTTGTCCGGAACCTGCTCCACTTTTTTTGTGACAGTTTGGATCTGTGAAGAAAAGCAGCCCATCATGTCACGTGCTCAGAAATGACAGTACGACACAGGAATAGTGTGCCAAGGGAGTATCGGTCAGCTGCCCTACCTGTTGGAAGCAAGCCTGCACCAGGTTCTCGGGGAAGAGGTTCCTGATGAGGTCAAAGAAGGCGTCCAAACTGGACACCTCATCATTTTTGTTGCCCTCCCCGAGACGGGCCCTCAGCTTTGGGTTTCCAGGATGAATGAGCAGCACCAAGATGACACCCAGTACCGCAGCAATAATGGTGGTGGACATGTAGTAGACCATAGCCCTGGTGCCCAGACGCCCACTAGACTTTGCATCTAATCCAGCGAGTCCTTGAGGAGAACAATGATAAGAGCAACCCTTAGGGTACATTTAGGGCTTCTGTACCTGTTACCACGTAACCAGTGCCTTAGTTTTTGCCACCAGTAAAATTACCAGGAAGTCCATGAAGAGGTTCATGTTTGTGTGTGAAATGGTGCATTCCTGGATGTCATATAATATTGGAAACAATGTTCTTGTAATAATGCAAGATTGATCAAATTCTTCATAAACAACCTTCAAAATCAGATGATGGAATTAACTTTTAAACGTATTCCATCCATCTGTCAAATGGTCATGGTGCTGGCAGTCTGGAGCCTATCCCAGAACCACGGTGATGTAGGATAGATAGGGTACACCTTGGATGAGACCCCGGTTCATTGCAGATTACCGGTAGCATTGATCACCAGGATATTTATCAATACCGGCAAGAGATTTTGATTCTGCACTTTAAATTGCATTCCTGTCATATGACAAGAGTCAATTCAGGTCAACTCACTGACACATATCGGTCACCCCATTGAAGTCTTTCTGCTGTTATCGCTGTCATATTCAGGACATATTAGAAACGCACTGGAGCAACAAACCTGTGATTAAACTGGAGATGATGAGGGGCAGAATGAGCATCTTCAGCATCCTCATGAGGATGTCTCCGGGGAAGGCGATGACCATGATGATGTCAGGGTGGATGGGTGAGATGTAACGTAGAAGCATCCCAGCTACGGACCCGACAATCACACCTGGGGTCCAAAAGAGACCGCCATTAGAGAGAGATAGTAGGATAACATGTATTAAATGATAAATAGTTATTCAATTGTTTTTTTATACATATGTCTGCATAGTGATTGGACTTGGAAAATGAATGCAACATTAGTGATCTTCATCCCCCCATCAAAATGCACTTTATTACAATACTTTCCTACTTTATATTTCAGATTATTTATACATCTCGGGACATAGATAAATACTTTTTTGTCTTCTAGATTTTTAAACCCGAAGAAACTGAACAAGTATTTGTAGTCGCTAATGGGCCCAGGATCCGATCACAGGAGATGGTCCGTACTAACCAAGTATTGTGAGGGTGAGCAGCATGTTCTTGCATAGCTTGTCGCATATGCCTCCACTCTTGGGCTTCGTTGGGGTGTCTACAGGCTCCACGTGGCTCTCGTGCATCCTCACCTCCACTTGCTTAGGCATCTTTTTGGCACTGGGAGGGGGAGGGGAGATATGTTGAGTGATGGATGAAGAAACTAGTCCCAATTCAAATGTATCATGAAAAAAAACAAGCCAAAAAAAGATTGCGCCACTGTACGCAGTTTACACTCCAAGGTATAAGAGCAGTGACCCTAGCGGAGCTCCAGCCTGTTTGCTTCCTTAGCATTGATCTTCTATGCATTTAATAGCACCTCCTGTGCTGATATCACTCTGACTGGTGTCGGTGTCTGTGCCGGGTTAAAGACTTTTACTTATGATAAGTCAAGACAAATCATAAGAATAGCTATTTGCTGAGGCTGTGCATCAGGACATATTGACAGCATATCCTCTCAATGATGCTCCCAAGGGTTGCTTAGACAGCCAGCAGATGGATCTCGATCGAAGAATGGCTTTCATCTGCTTGATTAAAAAGGGCCTCTCTTGCAGACAGACCTATTTTAGAGGAACAGATGTCACACTGGGATTAGCACGGCTACCGAGATTGACGTGTCATCCCGTATCTCGACACCACTGCAGGCGCCTACACAAGCCAAGCCCTGAATGTGGCTTATTTCGGTATTATTTTTGATCCTCCCTGGCTACGTAATATCAGAAATATAGGATTTGCGTTTCTGTAGCATTTTCGGGAAGGATTTGCAGCGGCGGCCCTTTTTTGCACAGTTCGATATTTAGAGATGGCGTCTTATCTGAGATCGGCGTACGCGCTCATTTCGGTGGAGAGGTCCATCGCAGAAGAAAACTGCAGACCCCAGACGAAGAGAAGAGAGACCACACAAGACACCAAACAGACAGTGGCTAAGGGGCTGGGCATGGAGAGTTCAAAGAAGCCGAAGGAGACAAAAAACAGACCAGTACGCGTTTGAGCCCCGAATGGGCCAAACAAAAAAACAGTATATATACATATACAAATAGTGCATATAAGTGCAAACATACTTCTCGTGATTTGTTTTATCTCATACAACGCATATTTTGCGCAACAGAACGTGTGTATGTGGGAGGCCACTATATTAGGAACACTGTTCTATTCCCAGGTAGGACCCCTGTAGTTGACTGCTGTGCTTAATTTTGACTGAGAAGCCAACGCAGAACATTCGACTCGAATCCGTTCCAGACACTTTCCAGGCATTAGCTCAGGTTCAAGCTGGAAAGTGAAAGCACAAATCTGAAAGATTTACAGCCTTCGGCTTTCCAGCTTTAAGTGCAACAGATGATTTCTGAGAAGACAAAGAACAGACTTTGAACAGATCTGAGGCGTGAGCATTGATCTAAAGAATACCACCGATTCCTTCGCTCCAATACTGTACAGCTGTACTAATCTACCTTTGGACCGAAATGTGGTGAAAGGCTCGGAACTTCAACAGGGGAGGAACGTTCTGTTTGCCGCTATTTATTAAATGGTCACCTAGGTAATGCTGTATTGTCACCAGGTCTTCAGCTCAAATCCCCTCTCCAACTAGAACCGAAAAAATAATTTTAATGTTACGCTAAAGCATCAGTTGTGTTTGAAACAGCAATGATCCATCTTCACGTATCACCATATATGCTGCACCGATGACACAGACCATAACGTTACAAGAAGAACGCAAACGCCTTTTAACCACACGTGGAAGTAACTGCTTAAAATAATTTCATTGTGGTAACTCCATCACGACGGCATTAAAGCACAAGTTTATTGAATAGTTAACTGGTTTGACACCATAAGGAAGAGTGTAATGAAGTGTTGATATAAATGGAACAGTCAGTGGCGCACCAACCCTTCGGTGACACCAACATACGGACATCGTGTTTATTACGGTTACGTGTCATCTCATAGGGCTTGGTTTACTGCTCGAGTTTCCTAACTGGAATAATATCAAGCGTACGTATATTTTTGGTACGTATATTTGTCAAGGAAAGCGAGAAGTTTGACTTTCTTATTCTAAAGCACATAAGACCTCGGGTGCTATAATAACCTTGGAGGTGTTAAGCAGCAGTTAAGAGCGATGACACTCGGCAAATGAGCCAGAGACTGTGCTCTGGTTCACAGCTTTCCCGTCCTAACAGGATTTCTCGTGGTAAACCTGTTACAGCGAACGCTTGTGCCACTTAGGAGAAGCACCACAACAGAGGACAGTCGGGAGTGTTATTAAGGTGTAGTGTCAGAAGGCCACAGAAAAGGGGTTATGCTATCTTTACCACCCCGAGGACCTCTATTCTGCCGCAGGCCCAAGAGCCTTTAATAACCCAGAGACAGGTCTCACCGAGAAGACGTCACAGACAAAGCCGTCCCCAGAACAATACCAGACAAAACCCGCTTTCTGAATGCAAGTCATTCTTTTGCTATGAAATGGCACAAGAATAAAAAAGAGAATAAATTCCCTACAGAAGATAAAAAAATACACTTTTAATAGCATCAAAGATTACACTTACACAAACATCTCACTGAACAAGTTCGTGCGTGATTCTGTTGGGCTTAATTTTTTGTAATATTAAAGTGGATATTGCACTGTGTACTCAGAATGTTTTGCCAGTGGGGACAGTCTGTCACTGTGTGACATGTGCCATTTTAGAGCGGCTGTAGTGCGGGAAGCATGAAAACAGCACGGATCACGAACGCGAGCGGCATGAGACTGACATGAAATGACACGAAACTCGCTGTACGCTGGAACTTCAATATAGCGTCGTGTCTGGGGTCCGCCGTGCAACCGGTGCCGTAACTGCTTCCGCACAACGGTGAAAGAACAGTGAAACGCAGCTTCCCTGCATATTTCGGGCCAACAGACGGTGGCATGACCGACCCACGCACGATACAGGCGACGTTAGGGATATTAACCATCTGACGTCTGTTTGCATGCACGCGCATTTTAATATGCTTCCAGCCCAGTTGTTAAACAATGCGCTTTGTGCGAAAACGAAACGGCGTTGGGTAGTGACCCATCACTACCGTCTCGAGCCTCCTGCTGATGCCGCACACACAGGGCGGCCTGGTTGCCACTCTGCGGCGTAAAATTGTCTTATTTTTTCGTAAAGCCAGAAATGGCTTGGACATTATGGGGAGTGTTTCATTTGACTTTGTCACATGAAATATACCAGAATTAAGTATATCTGCCACGTTCAGTTGCACGTATTGAGAATTTGTTTGGTCGTACCCACAAAAATTGCATGCTGGGTATGTGCTCGCTGTACGACAGTTATCCAGAACCTGAGCTGGGGACTCATATAAATCACATCTGCCGTATGTATGGATGTACAGGTGCGGTGAAAGTACGGTGCCTGGCGCACGATTCGAGATGTTAAGGGTCCCGTTCAGGTGAGGGTGGGTCAGGAGGTGATGGTATGAGCGGCACAAGGAGGAGCACAATGTTTTCTACGTAGTTTAACTAATGAGGATCAGTGGTTGAGGAAGGAAACTGTTTAAGTGCCATGAAATTACAAAAAAAAACTACTTCACAAATGCTGATTTTTGTCATATAAGACTTTTCTTGGCAGTCAGTCCCCAAAAAGGGATCCAAAATTAGTACCGCGTTCTACGCGTTCTAGCGACTCGCTTTATAATGAGGTTCCTGCCCAAAAGCTGGATGTCACCTCTGGTCACATGACCTCCTGGATCCCTAATTCCACAAACAATGAACTAATTCCAGATTTTTACAGCTTCCTCTTTATATCCATTTTATTCTTAAATGCAACGGGGGGAAAAATGACTCAAATTATTATCACAAAGGCCAAAAAGTGTATGATAGTATGCAAAAAATATTATATTGCAGTAATGATGCAGCTACTGAAGTCAGTAGGGTTCCACACTTTCAATTTAAATGATTATAAGACATTTTCAAAGCAACTTCCTAAAGAATTCATGATTATTCCTGAGATCTTGGATGATGTCGCAATGTTCCTCTTACCTTGTATTGTAGCAAAGTTTTACGGACCGGAGTTATTCTTCAGGCACGAGTTGTGCATAAGGAGATGGAGCAACACAAGGAAGATCACAGTTTTTCCATCTCACATGTCAGCCTGGATGGATGAGAAGTCCCCGTGTTGGACCCTGGACCAAAGGGTGAGGGAGCTTTGGAGGCTTTGGCATCCACACGCAACGGCTTAACAAAAGCCCAGGCGGTGATGGACCCGCATTTACTGGAGCGCAGGCGGCCTGGTTCAAACGTGTGAGCCAGAGGAATGAGCGGAGACTCTCCCAGTGAACAAGTGGATGGAGGAGGAGTCAGCATCCCAGATTAAGCACTAGAAGCAAAGGAAAACCCCTGTGGCTCCCCAATCTCCTTTTCACTGTGTAACCCCTTGAAGGAGGATGCTTTAAAGAACTTTTTTTCCCCACTTTTTATTAAAAGTGAAGCTCACAGTAGGTCGGTCTCAAGAAAACGTAAAGGAACGAGTTGTGACTAATGGCTCGAGGTCTTGTGAAACCTGCCCCGCACTGGCGCCCTCTAAAAATACACGCGTTTAGTGGCGGCTAAAAGGCAAGAAGACATGAAGTACCCAAACATAATTTGCCCAGTCCTGCCCAGCATGAAACATTTCCAAACATTCAGTTAGATTTCCTTTCTTTGTGCACCTTAGCACGTCGCAAGACTTCAATTTCTAAGGCAGCGGTTCATATGGTCTCCACACGCGTTCGACAAGCGCTTCCAAACAAAGGAGAAGTGGCTACGGCCACACAATGGAGGGCACAGCAGCCCATTCACCCACCAGTCCGGGTTGTAAACTCATTATCTCTGCGTTCTGTTTGGGATGAGCGACTTACGTAACGGTGTTACGACAGGGAAAACACGGTCCGTCCGCTTGCCGGATTTCGTGTTAGTAATCGTACGGCAGCTGTTTACTTACAGGCGTAACAATACAAAAAAAAGAAAAAATTGTCCCCAGGCATATTCTTTTGGAGGCGTTCCATTTTAGGGACAAAACGTGAAGTGACACTTTGTGTGAAAACAGAAGTGAGACGACCTAGAGTTATAGTATCACGACAAAAGGGGAACGATTCGATATCAATGGTGCAGTGAGGTGTTATTTTATTTTTAACTGATGAAGTTATATGTAATACCAAAGATTACTTCTGAGGAAAAGGCCCTTTTAGGGGCGCCAGTGTGGGCAGTGGGGCTGTGTGAGAGTGAGGGAGGTTGGGGGGTCATATCATCGGGCCAAAAGGAGCCTGTGAAAGGAAGGACAAGGCGTCCATCTATGCTCTTGGCCGGCCCCGCGTGAGGCGCCCCGCTTCCCTGTTTACTCTGAAGGACCTTTGTTCGGCGTGGAGAACGGCGGCAGTGGCCCTCGCCGCTGCGTCCAGGGGGGCCGATTCCAAACTGGCAGCGGCGAGTCCTAGGGTTCGGGGGGCAAGGGGTGCATATTGGGGGGGGTGGCGGCGGTTGGCATCCATGTCCAGAATGCCATTCAACCTGGTGATGTCATGTCCACTGTGGGAGAAAGAGGCTCAAGCTGTCCTTTCTTCCAGCGAAAAAGCGCTTTCCGGGATAAATAACTCCTAAGAAAAAGTGGTGCCCAGTGTCCCATAATCAGGGGCGATTATCCCATTTTACACTGCCCCCCCGATCCCGCCGTTTCCCGAAGCGAGGGCTTTGAGCGGGTCGCGCTAAACTAAGCAAGGTTGTCGTAGCAACAAGGCAGTTTAAAGAGGACAGGAAGAGGATGAATGAAGCGCTTCTGGAACGGGGGGCAAAAATTTAGTTAAAGAAACCAATCGGCACTTTGGGTTTTCAGTCGGAAGGAAATGGAGCCGTCAAGGAAATCAAAAGAAGATCCAGACTGGGGCGATGTTCCAGGAGCCCCTCGTTCCTGAAATTCCTGCCCTTCGGGTCACGTCCGCATAGGTTCGTGTTTTTAGCCCGTGCGGGAATATTTCTGCTGCTGCAAAGCAAGGGTTAAAATGCACGGACCCCCTCCCACCAAGAACACGGCTGGCTGTCAATAAGTGGTTAGCCACCAGTACAGCACGACAGTTTTCAGAGCACCGCGCTCCAGCCAGGCTCAGGCTTCACGGCAGGGCCTTAAAGCACGTGATCCGCGCCCCCCGCCCCCCGCCCGACCACCAGCCGCGATTAACCAACAGGTGTCTATAATTAACAAATCTGTCCCTGAGCGCGGCTAATCCGCCCCACACAACCCGGCGCGGCGTGGACGTGACCAGGCGGGCAGCCACGACACGCTCCTCCTGTCTGCTCCGCTGGTTTTATTAAGAGGCCTCTGTCATACATTACTACTAATATGGATTTTGCTGAGCAACGTGGCGCACGTTGCAAACGTAACTAACAGTAAGGCAAACGTACAGTTATTTAATATTTCGTGACCTTTTGATGTTTCGGTTACAACCTCACCTCGGGCCGCCTGTAAAATGCGCACTTGCTTAATTTGCATTGGCTTTGTAATGAATGAATATAAATGCACAAACATCCTGCTTACTTCATTACCGCCACTTACTAAATGCACTTTTGTGTACCTTAAAATTATGGAAACAATTCCACAGATATTCCTTCGCTTGTCTTATTCCCACAAAGGTAATCTGTTTGTAGTGGCTGCGTGAACTTGGAACACCCTTTGGGTTTAGATCAAATGTTGTAGCGTGCGATCGCGGTATTAAACGCACCCCTCGAGCCTGGATGAGCGTCCGCAAGAGTTCGCCTCAGTGGAGAAACCAGGAGCTTCTGAGCACTTATAAAAATCGACACGCTGTCGACAGCCTGTCATGTACTCCTTCCCCGAATGGGCTAAACGCTGGCTTTCGGGTGAAGAGGGCATGTAATGGTTTTTACTGCAATCGCAGTTACACGTGCACCGAAATAAATATCCATCCTGCACCAGAGAAGTGCATCACTCAAAAAGTTGAAGTGCGGCAGCATATAGGGTCTACTGCTAAAAATCAGCAAAAGAGAAGACCAGTCTGGCTGAGCCAGTCCAAGCATTACAGCTTCCAAAACATTAACAGCAAATTCTACAAAAATTTATACAACGTTTTCTCAAAAGGTACAGCTTAATGCTATTATTATTATTATTATTATTATTATTATTATTATATAATGAGGGTATTGTTGTGGCATGGTGATGCAGCAGGTAGTGCAGGGGTGCATCACAGTGTTTGGGCTGCATAACTAGATGATAGTTTTATCCCAGTTCGATCTGCGCAGAGTTTTGTCGTTTTTCCTCCTACAGTCCAAAGACATGTGTTCCGGGTTGATCGGTGACTCCGAACTACCCTCAGAGCGTGACCGCGTGAGTCCCGCCTGCTCCGGGACAGGACCTCCACAACACAGCATTGAACAGCTTGAAATGTTCCTCTTAACATCTTCGGACCCTGTGTAAGACACCACAAAGTTCACTACTGCATTTGCCATCATTTTACCTCAGTCATGTTGTTTTCCAAGCAAGTGATACTGAAACAGAGGGAGGGGGAAGAAAGGGGGCGGGCTGCTTCAGCTGTTGATTTTATTACGGCCGTCCTTATTGTTGGTCGTCTGCTTTATAAACCACTTTTTAGTCGAGTTTTCCACCAAGTTTGATTCTGATACAAAGCAAACGCCGGGCGCCTGCTTTGAAGAGCTCATCCCCTCCCTCTGTAAGCCCTCGAACAGGGATCTGTGGTACAAAACAGAAATGACACCAAATCCCTCAGCGAGAATTAATCCCCTTTTACAAGAGAAATGTGTAAATCCCGGCGGTGCTGTTTCAAGTTTGTACGCCGCAGTGCTCCAGCGTGGCACAGACAGTGACTGCACTTGGTGGAATGCAATATTCCCCTTCAAAGGGTCCTGGTGGTTTGTGTGAATATATAATAGTTTTATTAAAAGTGTAATACTTCCTACTATATTTACGCCTCCGCTAACACATACTCCAAATTCCAGCCCAAATTCATGCTTGTTATTTCTCTCCTCTCTCATCTGTCTTAAATCACAATAGAAAAACTCAATAATAGAAAAAAATTTAAGCTGAATGTGTGTTAATGTGAGTCTTACTTGGTGCCAGGATTGGGTTTGTAACACCATTATACAGCCACGCTCGCGCACTACTAATCTGAGGGCCGTAAACGTAAAAAATGGCCAAGGACAAAGGCTCCGCTGTTTTTTTTTTTTTTTTTTTGCAAATGTGGAATTTAATCACGTATCTCAAATGCTGATCATATAAAATACTCTCGTAAATTAAACTAAGTTGTCGCCGTTTAGGTTTGTTAGAACCTTGTGATTTTCCTTCTTCCAGCGCTGAACACGCTAAGCCTTAAGACGACGAAGTTTCCAGTCAGCAGTCAAACGTGTCCATTGATACGTATCACGGACAGAGCCGGAAGATGCTGGACATAATGATGTTTGAATACAGGTGGTCCTCAGCTTACAGCGACTTATGACACCCCCCCCCAAAGTTAGGACAACCGTCCCAACGTTATATAATTTTCAAGTCCTGATATTTGGTCGGAAGATCCCTCTGCTGTACTATGACCCTCGCCGGCCGTGCTCCCGCCACATTTGCCGATGTTGAGATGTCCGTCAGCAAGTGTTGTTCTGCTTGCAACATGTTTTGTTTGTCATTCCAGTCAACTCCCTTCTTTTACATCCATCCATCCATTGTCATTAACCGCTTATCCTGAGGGGGGGGTCGCGGTGGTCCAGAGCCAGTCCAGGGAGCAGACAGCGCCGGGCTATGAAGCCGCCCCTGGATGAGATGCCCTTAGAGAAAAGCGAATATAATAGTGCCGCATGAAAATAAAATAATACCCTATCGTATTAATGTTATCATTCTATATTAGTATTATTTTTGCTTTAATAATGCGTAGAATTTCTGACAAAAAAATAACAGCCCCATTATACAACGCAGCATCGGCGCATCCTGATCGTTTATATGTCCTTATGGTTTATATAATACAGTATAAGGGGATTTGCGACTTACACAGAGGCTGTCGTAACGAAACCCCCACTTAAGTCGAGGACCACCTGTATGTGATAACGTGGAAAAATGGGATAATCGGAGCTAGATGAACTTTCTAACTAGATTCTAATTATCTAAAAGTTGAAGCTGTGAGCCAAAGCCCAAACAAAAATCCTTGTATTTAACAGGCAGCGAAGCAAGCCGGCCTTGGAACACATCACACCGCGGAATAATGGGCCGGTTTAAATGGGTCCAAGTTTATTCTCAGGCCCCAGAGCTGGGAAACGGGCAGCACAGGGCTCAGGAGGAACCCTAATTGTCTTGGTGCATATTTCCAAACGGAGATGACAAATGAGCTATGAAGGGGCCCCTTGTGGGTCCCATTGAAGGTACCCAGTAGTAAACAGACGGGACAGTATGCTAGCCGGTGCACGGAAGCGCTGGAGGCGGAGGGAGTCGGGATCTGGAGCTTTAGGTGACCACTCTGAGCGTGGCTTTAAACCGAGCCCAATTCTCCACTTTTTTGTGCCCTCTGCCACAAACAAGCACCAGCTCGGCTCGCGGGTTCCCACAGCTCTTGCGATTTGCATACTCAAGAGCGGGGTGAAGAAGGCGAGAGCTCCCTCCTAAATGCAAGGCAGTATAGAAGCGGGAGAGATCTCACGTCGCCGCTCGACAGAAGGAGCAAAGTCGAAACTGTCACAAGGCGCCGGCTTCGCCGTCTCTCTTTTCTCAAGGACGGAACCCGAGCGGAGTGGGAACGACGACTTTGGGAACAGATTCGGGATTAACTCGGGATGTGCGCCGGGTGTCAGTGTGACGGAACAATTCGATCGATGTTCACAGTGGCCAATACAAGTTCCACAATGTTTTATTAGGACAGTATCAAAATATAACACATAAGCTGCTTTTTTTCATAAAGATTATTATCGTTTGGTTGTGTTTTTAGACATTTTGCTAAGCTGCCGCTGTCACGGCTAATTGGCTCCGTTCAAAAATAAAACTTTTGTTAACCAGGCAAAAACCAACGTCCAAGCTTCTGCACCAGCGCACTTGTGAAAAGGGCATCAGTGCCAATAAAGATTTTTACCTTTGTTTCTGAGTGTTTTGTTATCATACCTGTTTCATGCAGCATTTTGGAAAGTGTCTCCTTAGGGGCTGTTTTGAACCAGGAAAGAAACTAAAACGCCCGTTCTTGCGTGCACTTGTATCAAAATGCATCAAAAATAAATAAATAGTTGTCTACGTTCCAGTTATAAGTACAGCAAAAAAAATCTGCACGGTGCACAAAAAGAAAAATAAAAGGAATAAAAGCGAATGAGGCCTTGCTGAGCCAAATTCGCAGATCCAGCATATTTTCCGGAATTATCCGTCGCACAAGCTGTTTTCAGACTCCTTCTTAAAACACTGCCAGCGATATTGACATTAAAACGATTTTCTGTGACGCGTCTTTTTGATATGGGAAAATATTTCCGTACAACTTTAACCAGTAATGCAAGTTAAGAAATGAAGGATGAAGTTCTGCATAGTGACCACACTGCTCATTTTTGCCCACCGGAAAGAAAATGTTCACAGTAACTAATATCATCAGACATCAGCCTTCATATCACATCAGCTGCTTTCACCACCTGGGAAAACAATTCCGAACAGTCATAACACTTTGTAGGTTTCATTATCTCCACTGAGCGAAACAATCTGGAATCTGGAAGAGCACCAGAAGGTGTGCAGAGATGTTGCGCTTTTAAACGATTTTCTAAGTGTTTTTTTTCGTACTTTTTCCGGACTTGAAAATGAAATATCAGAATTGCCGTATAGTTCCAACAGGGGAGGCGTCGTTGCATTGCAGTGTTTCCTCACAGCTTCCAGGCTGTGGGTTTGAATCCAGCATGGAGTTTGCCTATTCTCCGTCGTGATCGCGGGGGGGGGGGGGGGGGGTNGGGGGGGGGGGGGGGGGGGGGGGGGGGGGGGGGGGGGGGGGGGGGGGGGGGGGGGGGGGGGGGGGGGGGGGGGGGGGGGGGGGGGGGGGGGGGGGGGTTCCTGCCACAGTCCAAAGATGTGTGTTTCACATGGTCTGAAGACTCTAAACAGGCCGTAGCGTGTGTGTACGTGTGAGTGAAAGAGTGCGTGTTTGCTGGAGCTCTTCCAAGGTGTGTCATGCCTCACCCCGAGTTTCCAGGATAAACTCCTGAGCACCACGATAGATAAAAGGTCCAAAGGTTTCTGCGAGTTTCTGGATAAAAGGTTATTAATAACGCAGGAAATAATATTTCCAGCAGAGGGAATGAACCCAATACCCATGACTGAATTCCCAGAAAAAAAAGCCCAGTGTAATAATGCGATCTAATAAATGGGCGGAGGGACATTAAGCTGCAGTCTTAACACATCTGCTGTAGATAATTGACTGAATTCATGTACATAAATATCGTGAAACGGTTTTCACTCTTTCTTATTGAACGCACGTCTGTTATTTTTAGAACGGATAATCAAGGCATCTCGCCGCAGAATTAAAAAATATGTTCAAAGAAGCTATTTCCCCGCCTGATAAAAGGCAATATTCAGAGAAAACCTGTACAGGAGCCACTTCATATTCTGCGATTCGAAGGTCATATTTAAATTTATGCTTTCAGGTGCTACGTTTACTGCACAGGGAAATGGAACCTAAATGTCATTTAGGCAGATATAAAATAATGCAAAACGTAAATGATGGCGGATTTCTTTTTTTTTTAGTGTATATTCATATTCTGGGGCTCAGTGGTGTGGGGGGGGGGGGGCTTTCATCATCCATGAGCACAAAACCATTTCACATTTTAGTCAAATGCATGGAGCAGAACATGATTTTTTTTGGTTTTTTAAAGAGCTGTATCAATATTATACGGGACGTATGAGTACATTTAAAACCAGCAGTATGTCAGTTGGTTTAAAGTGGATGAAAGTTGAGAAAAGAATGAACATTTTGAGTAAGAAGACGTGTCCAAATTCAGTCCTGGCCAGTAAGATGGAAGGAGTGAATATGGGAAGCGGAGGAGAGGGGACGGTTTGTATGAGGTGACAAAAGAGCTGGATGGTTCTTGAGAACAGCAGTGTTCCCAGGAGGATTACTCAAAGCCGTCACACGCCACACAACGCCAGCGCGTCCACACACACTGGCCGAGCTCAATGAGTGGACATCACACACATGCATACAAACACACACGTACTTTCTCTTTCGTCCTTTCTCCTTCTTTTTCCTCTAGTCTGTTTTTTCGCCCCCCCATCAGCCTCCGCCGGCTCAATCTCTCACCTTCACTATCGCACAAGTGCCACTGCTTATGTTCTGTTCCGCAGCCGATTGTTCTGAAAATAAATGGCTCTGTGCTCCCCTGCCGGGAGGAGAACAGGGTGTGGCTCACTTTGTTGTATGCAATATATTTGTTTAGGGAAGTTGTCACCGCGTCTCAATGTACTTCACATCACAGAAAGCCACACGGGCGCATCTTTAAATTGGATTCGCACACAGAGGCCGAGACGACCGAGGAAAGTCTCCAGCTCCTGGGTGGAAAACTTCACACTGCCACTCACACCACAGCTCTAGACACAAAATTATCTCGCGCCTTTCTTCCTTTAACATTGCCGATATCTTCTGAAAAGTAGGTGTTTCAACGTCTCTCTGTTGACGAAATGTTGGCCAGTAAAGACTGGCTCTCTCTCTCTCTCTCTATATATATATATATATATATATATATATATATATATATATATATATATATATATATGGTATTATTATTATATATATTATATATTGACCCCTGGCTCTGGCAATTTGACTTTTATGACTTATGAGAAGTTGATGAATGAAATAGTGAAATGTCGAAAGCTTGAACTCTCACTCTAAAAAAACTCATCTGCATCTTCTCATCCCTTCATATAAGCAACAATACAGACACACGGTGCCCATATGTTTATAATAAATAAAAGTGAATTATTAAAAATGTTTGAGCTGAAACACATCGTGACGGATTTTCTGCGAGTTTCTGCTAATGGAATTAAGTACGATTTACACCTGGTCAATACCTAGTTTTCACCCCATCGGTTTAACAAACTAAAATGTGAGTCTTGTGCTGATATAGATTATATAGATTGTGTTTAATTGCTTTCAAAATCAGGGTCCCCGACAAATTGGTCAATTACGGTAGGTTGTTTGGTCACTCAGGCGTCTTAATTGCTTGGTTCTCATTCTTCACCAGACAACTGTTTTGGAAAGAGTTTCTTTGTCTGAAGGATGAATGGAGTCGTGCAGGAACTGGCGTGGTGTCTAATAAGTACCGAACCCTCTTTTACGCTGAGTAATGAGTAGCCATTCCTGTCTGTAATCCCCCTATAATTGAAAGCTGGAGGCACAAATGTCTGTTGGTTTCAGTGAGATTTCTTTCTTTCTTTTTTTTTTTAACGCGTTTGATTGCTGATGAAGTATCACAACCTCCGTGGTTCTTCGTGCCGACCAGATGTTTCCAGGAACGGACACAGTTACACCTTCGGCGAGGCCGTCGGCAGCAGAAGGACATTTGCGTTTTCCGGCAGGTTCTAAATAAATTGTTTGGCAAGTGAAGTCGCCTGGGGACGGCAGCCAGAGGAGAGGGCAGCAGTTCCTTGTGTCTTAATGAAAGATGCCCCGTCAGACACAAATAGAAAAGGTTTGTTGTGCTCCGGAGCTTCGGCTCACGTGCACAGCCATTAATTCTGTCATTTCCATAGACTTCATACGGACAGTCGGGTCGTAACGTTGGCCCCTCAAATTACCGGATTAAATTAGTTTACGCCGTTGAGGAGGAAGTCGTGAAAAAATAGCATTTTTACATTTCACACGAAAAACAGTGGGTATGAATAATAAAATGTCACAACTGTTCGACTCCTTTAAACGTTGTTCCAAAACCGTTAAAAACCTTTAAATGGACCACAGCGTAAAGAGTAAAATAGATCCATTCAGGGTGGTGTGTAGTATTATGGCGCTCATGTGGGAGCATTTTAATAGCTGTGAGCGGAAATGTATGCGTGAATAAAAATGTAGCGCTGGCTGTTTGGAACTTGTGCGTTCTCCCTGTTGTCTGCATGTATTTCCTCCGACGGTCCAAAGACGTGTGTTTCAGGTCAATCGATCGCTGTAATTTGACAGTCGTGTGTTTGTGTTTGTGTGTGGGGGGGCCAATGATAAGCGGTTCAGGATGATGGATTGGATGGATTTTTTTGTGACACTGATGCTCACATGTGCTGATGGTCAGATCCAAGACATCATTGCTATTAGCGAGTAGGAAACACAACTTCCATTCACTCTCCCGAGATTTTTATATGTAACCAAATGACCGTCAAAAAAAAGTCGTTTCCAGCAAGTTTGCCCACACTTTTAACAGGGACTGCATGTCATCACTACAGTTTCTATCACTATCAATATTTAGACCATTAAGAACAGAAATGAATGATGCAGGAACAGTGTAATTGAGACCCTTCTCCATATTAACCAAAAAAACCAGTTTATGTCACTGACCCTCAGCTAGCTTCCAAAACTATCCTGCGAGGTTAAGGAGATGTTAGGGCTTTTCGTGCTATTTTACACACCGACCAGCAAATGAGACTGTGCCACCCCACATCACGCTATATATTGGACTGAAACGCAGAACTGAAGCTCTGCGCTCCACTGCCGTTCTACCGATTTTGGCTGAATGTACAATGTGGCTATAAGCATAGTAACCTTCTACTATTCAGAAGCCAACTAACCTGCTTTGGGTTTAATCACATTACTCAGCGGAGGTGAGAAGTGTGGAAGTGTTCCACAGACCCACACAAAGTGCTTACACCGCTGTTTGTACACACAAGTTTCATACAAACCGCAGAACCTGCGCTCTTCTGGTTTATTACATCATATTAATTCACATAGATGTCAGTTACATAGCCTTTTTAAACTATCACATGAACCACATCATTTGCATGACATTATCATATAAATAGCACAAGTACATAACTACACCAGTGTAAATGTGAAGAAAAACACTGAATAAATGGTAACATTTACTTTATGTAACAATTTTTATGAATAAATCAATATTTCTTGCATCAGTTAACTGATTGTCACCCACCTGTTTTAAACTGGAGAATTTTTCAGTGGAGTCGGGTTAACCCCTTGTTATCCGGCCGTGGTTCTCCTCGCACGTGCAGCAAAGATGTTCTGCAGCTGAAACGTTGGTCCTTAATGCATCCTGCATGTGAATTAACACCCTCCCCCAAAAAAGCGAGACAGAAGGATTGTTGTTTCTGTAATCCGTGCAGCTCCTTGCTCAACAATCCCACTGAACGAGTTCAGTCTCCCTCAAGAGTTTGTAGTCCCACATGCTGGATCAACCCACCTCCGCTTCAATGCTCCCCTCGCCCCCTCTCCTGTCGTCCCGTAGGGGTGATGCTCCTCAAGCTTCCGTCAGTGAGGTACGAGAAGCCCCCCTCGTCCTTTCTCCCACGAACGTGAACAAACCGGAACCCCAGGTGAGAGGAGCCAGGATCCGGGCACTGCTGAGGATCACTCCCACAGGTAAGGCAAGGGTGGATTAGAAGGCTTTTCCCGTCTCTATTTTGAGCACCTTGGTATCACATGGCGATGGGGAGCCCGCCTAAATCCTAAAGTTGATCCGACCTGTTGCTAAGCACGAGCTGTCAGGACTCACGTTTTCACCCTCTGCTGATGCTCCAGATGAATGCAAGATGAATTACTTCCGACATTTTCATTAGTTATCAGTATCAATTTCAATATATGTAGACAATACCTGTAGAATTAACAACATATGCAGAAGCAAAGTTTTTCAAATTCTCTGGCTGCTCTGCAGGCTACAGTATGGACTAGACATCAGAATTGCACATTACTGAATTATAGTTGCACTTCAAGAAACCAATCATTTCTGTGTCAGAAAGTAGATTTATAAACAAACAATACTGTTAAAATACACGTTTTCAAATAATTTTGGCAATTTAAACTCTTTGTTTCACTTTTTTGTTTGGTTGGTTGCTTAGTAAGCCAATGCAGTGACTATTCGTAACAAGTTGGACAAAGAAAAATCGGTTCCCATTGAAGGCTCCATGTCCTGCTCGACTGTCAGAAATGAGAGTTGAGCCCCCTGCTTTACTGAATATATGAAATACAGTATGCATCTTTAATTGATCTGTTACATCACGATTGCCCTTTTGTTCCAAATACCATAATTCCTTAGTATCTGAACTCTCTATATCTGAATTATTGCTCTAACAGCTCCAAAAAATCAATACCTATATATTGGTGTCTAAATGGAAACTTTTGCTATAATGGATTTGTTTGCAAACCTTATCCATAATAAAACAAAAAAAATCAAACCACAAATAAAAATCTAATTAAATAAAAACATTTACAAATAAATACAGTACCATACAGTGTAGTGTTATAAAAGAATACTGTATATATTGCAATAAACTCTGTTGTGTTCTAAATTTATCTGAAGCCAGATGTGCTCGTGTGTGAGAGTTATCAGCTATTTCCACTTGTTTAACTTTGTCTGAACACATTTGCGCCACGTCACCACATTTAGTGTGCATTTAATTTTTAAAATAAACCTGTTAATTTCAATACGGATGGCTGTGTGAAAAAAGAGGTAGCGGTTTACTTTGACACACGTCTTTATTTCCTTTATTCAGCATCTAATAACACGGAACTTCGGCTGCAAACCCCACAATGCACCCTCTCATGGTGACTAACATGAAATGTGCTGTACTGCACACACTGCACCACGCTGTATGAACACTGCAAATTAAACATAATATTAAGTGGTTTCTGGTGTTGACAGTGTTTTTCATGCTGAAGTCCTGGGTAGATCACTATATAGCTGTTTTCCAACGGGCTTGGGGCACATTATTTATTTATTTTCCTCATTTAAGGTAATGGGAAATAGGCACTCGGTATCTGAAATTTTGGCGTCCGACATGTTTTCAGAGACGAATTCGATTCGGATACCAAGGAATTACTTCATTGCATAAACAAGTACAGCAACAAATTATCTGAAATGGGTAAAGTTAAGATAAGAAACATAGTACACTGATGGAAAAGATCCACCATATCTGTGTTTGTATTACTAAAAAGTTGATGGGGTCCCTGCAGGTATGAGAGCGATGAGCCGACTGCCCTACTCCGACTGGTTTCCCGACACAAACTAAAGTGGAGATATTATTAGGTCAGCTTTATGAAAAATGTGCCAGCACAGGTCTTCAGAGAGACTCTGTCCAACAAATGTCAAGTGCCTCACTAATGCACGCAAAATATATTGACTAAGACCAAACTGCTCCTCTCAACCCTACTTATGGCTGCCTAAACGACAGCACCACACAACCTGACATCAGAAAAGTCATAAAGCTGTTCAAAGGTGGCTCGGCACCAGCACCTGAGCATCCTTATGAAAGCACTCAAGGCAGACATAGCCTCCTCTCTGAAGTTGGTGCCCACTCTGTTAGGAACGATCTGGAAAGGGAGTTGCACTTGACCGGAAGGAGCAACACCACATAAATTCCCCAAGACTGAGGATCTCAGAAAACTGCAGTAACTATAGGGTGATCATTTTTTTCTTTCCTTCCTCCTAGTCATTCTTAGACAAATCCAAGATCTTTACAGGAAATAATCACGCAAGGATTCTGACCCAATACTGATATAGACTAGTATCTACCATATTGCAGGAAACTACCCCGGATTCAGATAACAATAAGCATAAGCATTCCTTTTGCCTATTCCATTTCAATCCATGACATGAAAGAGAAGTGGACATCAAGGTTAAAACAAGACCTGACCTTGGCTTATGACTTTCTTTTTCTCTCCAAGTCTGTGGCACTCTAGACTAGACTAGCTAGACTCCAGCATCTACAGGTAAAGGAGAACACTTACTAACACCGCTACTTGAAGTAGGTCACTACTCAGCTGTATGCAGTACTGGAGAACCCGATCTTTTTCTTTCTTCTCATAACCTTCCGGTGCTCTTCTCTGCCCCCTGTTGACCAGCTTCTCTGGCTGCTGCAGTCCATGGTCTTTATTTGTAGCAGCCTCATAGCTACATCTCTTTACCCAGGGTGCACTAAGTTAGCCTGCAAGTTGGCTCACAGGCTGCTTTCCTACAGTTCATTTTAAAATGTGGGCTCCATTTATTAGATAAATATATATTGTCAACATCAGCAAAATCTTTTAGTATGTTTTATTCCCTGCAGAAATCTAGAATTCGATAGCGATAGCGACTGACATTCTAATAAGGTTCGTGTTTCCACTTCAAGGACTCTTTACAATCAACGATCCTGGGACTTTGTGGATGTACTAAAAGATGTTCTTGACCAGACAGGTCTTCCTGTTCAATTTCACCAGCAGTTAGGTCAATAGAAGTATTTTTTGCCTCAGCAGCATTTGGAGCTCAGAACCAGCATCTTTCGGCGACCAGGTGATGATGGAACTCCGGAGTTAAGTTTGTCCTTCTACACAGAAACTCAGAGGACAAAAAAATACCACAATCAATGATGGCCAGACACATAAATCGTTGCCAAAGAAAAACCTTCACAGCCTTTTGCCAGAAACCATCAACAAAATCCTTCCCTGGGGAAGAACAAACAGACACCAGTACAAAATAAGGTCAGAAGAAGAAAACGGGTTGGATAAAACTCATAATTCTATAAAGAAAAGATACTCAGCGCGGTCCATCGGAACAGTTGGTCCAAAACAAAGAAAATGTCAAGAAAAGTAAGTAAATAACACACATCGTACATCTACAAGAAACTATGTGCAGTGTTGCTCGCCTGTGTTTGGCTTGTTTGGAATAAACGTTATTAAATCAATATTAAGTGACTAATTTGCAGTGTCTGTGTGATATTATTTAGTACTGAACAAACAACATGAATAAAAAACACAGTTGTATATTTTTTATGCGTCTGCTGGAAGTATTTTTTAAAGTTCTCTTCCTTTGTTTTTTATACACTCTTTGCCATTCATCGCACAGGTTTAAAACAAAAACAGCTGGTGCATCTTTCACAAGTGACTTTGATTACAGAGTAGCCTTGAGGCAAAACAGTTCCGGAGAATTTTAATTGTCTCTTTGAAAAAACAGTAATCAAATAATCTGCATAAACATATCCGCCCATGGTTAAAAAAAAAAAAAAAAATGGTGAAATGTAAACAAGATTGAGAAAAGCATTTTCAAACTACCCCTTTTTTCACCGCTGTAATCGCCGTACTGATTTATTAAAAGAATTTTCTTCCGTCTCCTTAAATTCGTACTTAAAGACAAACCGTCTAACCCAAGAATGTTTATGCTTTATTTACGATTCCCCTCAATTTTTAACAGTCTATTATAATAAAAACTGCACATCCGTGGTGAATTTATGAGTTTAAATCACAAACCTGTGACAACCAGCTGATAGGGGAGGAGGAGAGCCAGAGATAATCACACTAGCAGCTGGAGGTTCGAGATTTAAGCTACCAATTCCGTCGGGTTCAGCTGAGTAGAAAGTCACAGAGGGCAAATGTAATTACACGACCTCAGGTATCGATTGCATTTCGAAGCTCCTTGCCTGTTTAGTTTCTTCGTTTAATCGTGTTGATTTAAAAACGTCAATGTTCTTAAATAATGGCTTCTGAAAGTCTACAGACTGGCAGTTCGGCGTCCGGAGAGCGACGACGCTAAGTCGACGTGTTAGGCCTAATGCACGTCGGAGCGAGTGTGTGCGGGGGGTCCGCTTACTAAACCAGTACTCTAAGCCAATATTCTAACCCTGCGTTCTAAACAAGTACAGAACACCAGGACTCTACATCGGTACTTTACATCTGTCTGAGTACCGCTCCCTTCTTCACTGAATGAAAATCTGCAAAGAAAATCAAATTATGTGGTTACTTGGTCTCGCCTTTGTTTATTTACCCAAACAGACAGAAAAATATACGGACACCCTTGCTGTACATAGCAGTGGATGCAGTACATACAGTCTGCCCTCGACTGTCCGGACCCTGGTTTTCTGGAGTTTGGATTTTTACAGATAGTCTTAGAAATAGTGAAAAAAATAAGAAAAATAATGAACATTGGGAAAAAAAACTATTTTAAGCATAAGAAAAAGTATAAAAGCTAACTAATGCGAAACTTTTTTGAAGAAAACACAGTGGAGTCCACTTAAGTGAATACTGCACAAGTGGATAATTCACTTGGCGCCAGCCTCCTCTCTGAAGTTGGTGCCCACTCTGTTAGGAAAGGTCTTATTCGATGCTTCTATATATAATTCGCTGTACAGTATGTCTGAATGTTTCGGTTACAGTACTGACTTTATTTGATTCAATTAGGCACAGTATTTAGTAGCAAAAAAAAATTCTGCTTAAATTCAATTTTCCAGATTTTCGCCCTATCCACACCCCCCCCCACCTCCAATTTGTCCGGAAAATTGAGAATGATAATAGAATGGTAATTTACATTACTTCTACAGTCATGTAAAAATGGTAGTATGACATGGTGTGCAACACTGCCATCTAGCGACACTCGAACTATGGACATAGCCATACATAAAGTGCATAAGTAGAGCTTTAATATATAATTTTATATATATATTACAATAGTAATATATACAATTACATCAGTATGACTATTACTACTACTGTTAGTATCACTGTTACTATTTTGTTTGTTTATGCATGTGAACAAACACTATTTACAGGCTGTTATCTGTATTCACATGTACGCATTTGGCAGATTTTTTTTTTTTTTTAAGAAACCCACAAATCAAGGTCTGCAAAAGTGCATTTTGGAGTAAAGAATACTGAAATTGGATTTTGTGAGAACTGCTCCGCACTGGAAGATGTGATGCTGAACTGTATATCAGTCTGATCACTAACACAGCTGATAAACGTGTTCCAGACCAGACCTCCATATACATTTGCGCTATATATTCAATTGTGAAACAGAGATCTAAGTGTTGGTTTTATTATTTATTTATTTATTTCTGTTTACCTGTTTTTTACTTGAATATCAATGTACCTTAAATTACGCTACTGCAGCCACTGGCTGGTGTGGTTTAAACAGTAAATCCTCAGCTCTAAAAGTTTGTTTCTTTAACTGCTACACTGTCATTCATGATTTTACACAGAAATGCAAACACTTTTTTTAACCTTGCAATGAACATAAATGAATACAAACGGTCTTTTTATGTGTATACATGGTTTTTCCTCAAAACAGCTTAAGATGTTAAGCTTACATTGAAATATCTGGCCATACAGGAAAGTGGTTTGCATCTATCTATCTATCTATCTATCTATCTATCTATCTATCTATCTATCTATCTATCTATCTATCTATGTGAAAAACTTTTAATAAAGATATGCAATTCTCCATTTCTCCACAAGGTGGTCGTTCAGCATCAAAAAACAAAAAGTGTCTTGCTAATGGTTGTGTACAGGTACCCCCTACGACGAAGGTAAATCGTTCCTGGAAATCGGCTCCTAATGTGACACGTCCAAAGTCGGAAACATAACCCCTTCATTTCAAATAAACCAATTTTTTCCCGAGCCTACAACCGCCCCACCGCCCACCACAATTTTTGATCATTTAGCACCAAAACCCATCGAAATGAAGATAAATAGCATTTATATAAAAATCAGCCATTTCCGTAAATGGTATACAGCAATGTAAGGATAATAATAATAACAATTCTAACACTGTTACTACTACTACTAATAATAATAATGCACTAGATATGTTGAGATGAGACCCCAAGATGGCAACACGAGAAGCACGGAGGGAAACAACTTGAAAGGAGGGTGCTGAGACAGTGACAGTGGTGTCACCGGTGAACTGCGTGTGGCTGTTGGGTCCCTCTAGGTCCCTCACAGCAAATAACAAAAAAGGGCTCAGAGTCGATCAGCACGTTGTCAGAATAACCTTTACTGAATTCCTAAGACTGCAAACGCCAACACTGTCACTTACACACTCCCTCACACACATATATACATACACACACCCAAACTACACTCCTGCCACTGCACCAACAAATATATAAAAGTCAAAGAGTTGCATTCGACAGTGAAATCTCAAACATGTTGATGTGTTAATGCATCAAAACTCACGTCTGTCTCTCGGTTGCCTTTGTGTTCCACACTATTTCAAACTGTGCGACGTCTGAATTATGGACTTTATTATATTTACCTGTAAGATTTCAACTGTCAATCTCAATGTTGATTGTTATCTTTTAAATTATAAAGGGAAAGAGGACTCATTGTCGATGGTGTGTGTGTGTGTGTGTGTGTGTGTGTGTGTGGCTGTGTTAATTTCTTCGGAATTAATGGCCCATGTTGTCCTCTTATGTACTAAGACATGTACATGTGTTTCATGTGTCCTACATTTATAAATACCATGTTTTTTTGTTCCATCCATCCATCCATCCATTCACCCTCTCATGGTGTGTTGCTAAGTCCTCTCCAGACTCTGCACCCCCGTCATTTTCATCTGACTCTTCATAGAAATCTTGATGTTTTCAACACTGTCAAGGCCAACAGATATCCCAATAAATGCAAATAATTACTGTATATGTGGGGGTGAAGGAGCATTTTTTCTGCATTAAACTTCATAACTTTGCTTTAAAGGTTCATCACCAGCGAGACAGTAGAGAACACAACAGTTACCTTCACACTCCTCTATCCACCAGAGAGGCAGAAACTGTAAATGAGGTGCAGGAGCAGCGTTGCCCCTCAGCCCAGCTGTCACCTACTAGTCATATGTCAAGTGGCACCGTGACACTCAGTGTCCTGCTCCACTCACCTTCAGCCTGAGATGTGTGACTCAGAATTAAAGGCTTGAAGCTGAACTTTGAAATCTAAGCAACATCATGAGTCATTCAGAGCTGAGAGAAATCAAGTGTCAGAGTCATTAAACCGCAACCAGAGCTTTGAGGATGACAAAGAGCACAATGTTCAGGCTGCTCAGGCTGCTGCCTCCACATGTTAACTAGAACCTGGTCTGGTCTGCAACACTTTTTTATTGTCCTTCTTTTTTACACCATTGTTGGACCCAGAGATGCTGTGCAAGGGAGAGTTTTTTACTATCGCAGCTGTGGGGCAACGTCACTAGGGTCAGGAACAGCTTTTTCCCGCAGGCTTTCGAGCTGGAGAGCAGAGGGACTGATCGCTACCACCATCACTAACCACCTCCTACTATATCATCACTACTGACTCTCCAAACTGACGTATTTAATCTTATCTTACCTTTTCTAATTATCTACAATCGTAGAGTTACGGTTGCCTAACCCTAACCCCTTAACCCTAATCTACTTCCCTAACCCTAACCCCCTAAAAGCCATCTCTAACCCAATCACAACCCTAACCGCCATCCCTAACCGTAGACTAACCCTAACCCCACCCTAAGGGGTTGATAAAGTTTGATGTATCGTGCTCTGTGGTCCAGGAGAAACTTGCATTTTGTTCCGCTTTGTAGCTGGTTGAACCGTGAAGCTTTTTTGTTTACACTCTGTATTAGATGATGAGTAAGACATCACTAATGCATTGGACTTAAGCGAGAAACTAATTCAACGTCTGTCAAAGACAGACTGTAGGTCCTGTTGCCAGGGAACCTGCACGGGACCAAACCACAGCGCCGCTGCTCCATGGAGGGTCCAGACCCACTATTTTAATCCCACTCATTGTGTATTCCGGTCGGGATCCGGTCCGCTGGGCCGCGCCGGTTTAATGTGTTTAATATGCCAAGTGGTTACTGTAAAAATGAACCAATTAATTTGATTAAGGACTTCAGCTGTAAGAAGGCTGACTATGAAAAAAAGCTCTTGGACTGAAAGATCCCTTTTTTATTCTGTACTGTAGAGCTTCTTGAAAGAGAAAAGTTTGCTTCTGGTTGTGTGTAATAATTCATTTAATTAACTGAAGATTAAACAACAGAGCTGAGCGCAGCACACTGTAAAATTAAAGAAATTACAGGCTGTTGACTTGACTTTGAAAGCAGGGTGATGCTGTACAGAGTTACCTACCATGAAGGTGCTTGTTGTGCAGCTCCTCAGCCCACTTCCCTTTCTTTTGTCTTTGTTTCTCACACCCTAAGTTCTTAGCATCTGACAGAGCCACTCTTCCAGCTTTACAGCCCCAAGTGCTTCCTATTTCCAATGGGACTACCTTTGTTTTCACCTTCCACATTCTCTCCAGCTCTTCCTACAATCCCTGGTTTTCCTCCAGCTTCTCCTGATGTTTCTATCACTCGGGATCAGCACTTCTATCATCGCTGCTATTTTCGCCTCCTTAACTGTTACCACTATATTTGCACCAGTTTATCTGTCTGGATCTTGGTTCTGTTGTTCTCCACCGCTCTCTGTGGTGCCTCTCATTTAGACTTGGGAGAGTCCAGACCATATTCCTTACAGATCTTCCTGTACTTAGTTGAACCTCTCAGTATTATCTGCCCTGCATCTTGGTGCTGGATTGTCTCAGAGCTTCTATGCCCTGTTTTCACCTGGGGTCTCGCACTTCTGTTTCGATTGACCTGGTGCTGAGGGCTTGTTCTTTTGCTGCATGATTGGTGCCTCTGTTCTGTCCTTCAGTCCTGCCTTTTCCAGCCACCGGTAGGATCACCTCATGGCGGCCACCTCTGTCCGTCTGTGGTACATTCCATAGAGAGGCTTATCCTACCACAGCACCTCCTTGGATGTTGCTGTCTTCCGAGTTTCTCCTCATGGTTCCTGTGTGCGCAAGAGCCCCAGGTATTTGTACGTGTCCTGCACACCAGTTATCTGGCATTGTGGTAGTTTAATTTGCTCTGTCCTCATCACTTTCCCACTTTTTACTATTACTATCACCTGCTGCACTTCTCTAATTTGAACATCATCCCAATATCTTCACTGTAGAGCCTGGTCAGGTGTATCAGTGAGCCAATGTCTCTTTCAGATTTTGCATACAGCTTGAGGTCATCCATGTATAGGAGGTGGCTGATAGTAGCTCCACGGTTGAACCTGTACCTGTAACTACTCTTCCTGGCAGTAATTGTCTTTGAGTTGAACTCATGTTATCCATTGAGTTCTCGATGAAGGTTATTAGCATCTTATTGACCTTGTACAGCACTAGACATCCATTTGTGTGGCAATGAATGATTTTCTCTAATCAGGCCAGGTGATGCTCAAGTTGGTCTGCCTGGTCTTCTTGGAATCATGGTGGAAATCTCTGTCTACCAGTAACTGGTGCTTAGGACCTCTGGTGTTGTTTCCAGTCCTTTCTGATGTACTTGCTTACATGTTCATTCAGTTTGCTGGATGTGATGCCTGACAGGAGTTTCCATGTTGTGGACAGACAGGTTACTGTGCAGTAATTGCATGGGGTCTTTCTTCACCAGTACTGTCTTTCCTTGGGTTAACAAGACAGGGTGAGAGTCTGATGCTGGCAGTTGGTTCATTTGTGCAGCTATTTGGACGTGTAGAACTCAAAGTTTCCTTAGCCAGTAGGCAGGAATTCTACTGCTATCTCTCTCTTCCTCTCTCCCTACATACCACTTCTCTCTACACACTGCTATCTCTCTCTTCCTCTCTCTACACACACCTATCTCTTGTTTTCTCCCTATACACCACCATTTCTCTCTACACACTGCTATCTCTCTCTTCCTCTCTCTACACACACCTATCTCTTGTTTTCTCCCTATACACCACCATTTCTCTCTACACACTGCTATCTCTTTCCTCCTCTCTCTACACACCATTTCTGTCTCTACACACTGCTATCTCTCATGTTCTCTCTCCCCACACACTACTCTTTCTCCCTTTCTCTCTACACACACTGCTCTTTCGTTCTCTTGCTCTACACACCATTATTTCTCTTTCTCTCTGTACACACATTGCTGTTTCTGTTTGTCTCTGGCTCTACAAACCGCTATTTCTCTCTGCACAGCACCATCTCTCTCTTTACACACACCGCTCCCTCTCAACACACCACTATTTCTCTTTCTCTCTGTACATACTGCTATTTCTCTCTACACACCATCTCTTTCTCGCTCTCCACGCACAACTATTTTTCTATTCACTGCTTTCTCTTTCTACACAGTTATTTCTCTCTCTCCACACACACACACACACCTCCGTCTCTTTCTCTCACCGTCTTTCTCTTTTTTCTCTTTCTTACCGCACTGGGTGGCGTGTTCTAGTCAAGCTCTGTGACTGGGGTTACTGCGGTAAAACAGAGTTTTCCCGTTAAAACGATTACTTTTGACAGCGGTAAAATTCGGGTCTGGGATGTTTCGATGTTACACCAGCAGAAAAGCAGAAGGTCTGTGTGTTTAACATTGTGCTGGAGACTTTTGTTAGTCTGATTTCTTATCTTTTGAACAACTGAAGAGCATTTTTACAGCTGCAGCCATTTTTCAATCTTTCCTCTTTACGTGGAAAAAAAACAAACGCCGAATCTGTCTCTGTTATTCTCCGGCTTGTTGCTGTGACCCGGTGCTGCTGTTAAAATCTCCTCCCCACCCCCCACCGCCCAGTCACACACCACTTTCACACTCCTCGTTCCTACATTTATCTCATTTCATGCTAGGTGCTACTGCCCCCCCACCACCACCTCAAGCCCCCAACCCCCGGGCGATGAATTCATAATCCGAACCGCGCGCTTGTAATTTTAACAACTTTGCGCAGTTAATTTCTACGTCTATCCAGCAAAAAATAATACATGCGACAAAGAATACAATTATAGATGAAATTAGTGACGTCAACTAAATCAGCCATGCGCTCATTATTGAAATGCAGCCGTTACGATGATTTTAATCGCCAAAATATTACAGCAACTTCATTTTCATTGCACCTGTTTTTTAAATGTTGGATTTAAGTAAATAAAGGTGCGGGTGACACCCCGCACAGGTGGGTTTTGAGGAGCAATTGTCCTTGTTTTTTTACACACTTTATCGCCGCTCTTATACTACCTGCCCCCTACCCCTCCCCCTCCCTCCCCCCACCGAGACGCAGGGCTGCGGGTCACGTGCGCGCGATGGTCGCTCTTCGGAGCCGGAGCTGCGCGAGACCCGAAGTGAAGATCAGTGAGTTTCAGCGATGGAGAGACGAGCGCGGTGCTAGTCCACGCGGGGGGTGAATCATGTTCCCGTGATATCAGATTAAAATGGTATCGGTTTGGCTGCTCGGATTTGCGGGGATCGACGGCGGAGCGCAACAAGGGACCGCTTGCGACACTTAGAGGCAGCGCACGACCGACTCTTTCCACGGGGGGTCTTAAGGCTACTGGAGAAAGAGAGGATGAGGGGTGACTTTGCGCGCGCACTGACCCTCCTGCTTCTGTGCACCTCTGTCTGTGTTCTGTGCGCGTGGATCGCGGCCGACTGCGGGCTACTTGGTCTACGCGCGGTCGGACACGCGCGTAGGGATTCTCCCAAAACTTTCCGCGCGCTCCTGGCTCTTCCAGCGGCGCAGGGCTTACCGGCGGTCCCGTCCGCAACTCCAGGGAAGACGCAGAGCGGCGCTAACGGAACCCACGCGCAGAGCCGCGGGAGAAACGCCACGAGCTGGTCGCCTGAGCTCATACAGGATGGCGTGTTCTGGAGCGAGCGGCTCGAGTACCTGCTCCCGTGCGCGTTCACGGAGGAGCGCGCCAGCGCGTGGAGGGACGGGGTCCGAGGCCGGCGCGTCGTGGCTTTGGAGCCGGGCTGCGGGAGACCCTCGAATCGGCTGGCCGTGTTTGCGGACGGGAGTAGGGCGTGCGTGCGCTACGGCATCAGCGCGGAGCAGGTGCAGGGAGAGACCCTGTCCTACTACCTGGCCACTTTATTAGGTATAGGCAACCTGCCCCCACTCGCCCTCTCGCGGCTGGAGCCCACCGGCGACCAGTGGGCGGCCGTGAGGGACAATATGGGCGCCCTGCAGTGGCGCGCGACGTCGGTCGTGTCTCTCACCGAGTGGATCCCCGGTCTGAGCGGGGCTGTGGTCCCGGGACCGCTGCGACAAGGGGGCGAAGGGCTGCACCCGCTACGGGAAGACCTGCGGGCCAAGCCGGTGGCGGAGCTGCTGGAGCTGCTGGAGTGGAGTGACCTCATCGCGTTCGACTTCCTCACCGCCAACTTCGACCGACTCGCGAGCAACTTGTTCAGCCTGCAGTGGGACTCGCGCGCCACCGACCGGAACGTGAGCAACCTGCACAAGACGCCCGGTGGCCGCCTACTGCTCATCGACAACGAAGCGGGCCTCGTGCACGGCTACCGCGTGCTGCGCATGTGGGATCGGTACCACGCGGCGGTGCTCGGCGCGCTCTGCGTCTTCAGGCGGGAGACTGCGCGGCGCGTGAGCCGGCTGCACCGGCTGCGGGACGCGCGCGAGCGGCTTCAAGCGCTGCTCCGCGAGAACGAGCCGCTGGCGCCCGAGCTGGGCTTCCTGTCGGACGAGCACGCGCGGATCCTACAAAGCAGGATCGACCTCCTGCACGAGCACATACAGCGCTGCCGGGAAAAATATCGCTAACGTGTCCACGTCTGAGGCAGCCAATCACTGCGTTTCCCGCGCACTGTGCGCCTTTCTGCGGGTCTCATGGCCGCCATCTTGGCCAGAATTTTAGTGTTTGTGCATTAAAACGTGTTGCAATAAAGTACGTATCTGTTTCCATGCGGGAAACGTACTAAGTTATCAAATCTTTAATTATTTAAAGGACAGAAAACCAAGGCTCTCTCCTTTGACTGTGGCACGCAACAAAAATGAGACAATGTTGGAGTTTCTTTTGTGTATCTGTGGAGACCAGAATGAAAATTGACGTTTCTTTGTGTATAAAATGTCTTTAATAAAAGATAAGGAGACTGCAATGTACAGAAGGCATCTGTAGAGTAATGTATTTCAAGTATAAGGGTGAGAGAGCATCTTTTTTTGGGGGGGGGGGGCAAGCAGTCAAGAGTTAAAACACCTTAACTCATGTTAGAAAGACAAGGCCTTGTTTTAGCAGCGTTTAACCTGCTAAATTTGCATTAAAAATAGCACTTGCTTTGCTAAATTCAGTACCCTAGATGTCAGAATCTATTTCCCTTTTCATTCCAAATACTGTTGTGAACTTTTAAATCTACATGCAGCAACTCGTGCAATACTCGGTGGGATATTTATCTTTTCAATACATACTGTAAACAGTTTTTAAGATGTGTTTATGGTGCGTCCTGGTGTTAGACCAAGCTGAAGAAAGATCCGATTACGTGTATTCAAGTCTAGAAATGACTGCTATTGACCTTTTCGTAGCCGATGCGTTTGTCCAAGGTTATTTGCAGTTTTAGGGAACCGACTTTACAGAGATCTACCTGTTTATACAGCAGAGTGTTTTGAGTTGAGTAGATGGTAGTTACCTTGATCAAGGACGCCGCAGCACGAGAAGGATTTACACAAGGAGACTTCGGATCTATCCGAACAACCCTAAGGCCAACCTGCCAACCTATTGGTCTTCAAACGGTTCTTCACCTTCTCAAAGAGACAGTGGTTAGGTTCAAGTTTCTCTGGTTCACAACCCCACACAGGAGCATGATGTATTTCCTGGTGTCCGCTGGTCCAATCCAGACAGCAAACAGTTTTGATTTATTTGAATGATTAGTCACACAGAAAAAAAATTCAAGGTCGTGAAAAACTGGCCAGATACAGATAATGAAAAGTATCTTTTGAAATCAGCTGGAGATGCACAGCTTAATTTTAATAAAGCAACAAAAAAACGGAACCAGACCGTTCAAAAATAAATGAGCACTCTTTTTCCGCACTATGGAAAAATGGCCACGTTTTATTGCGACCAGATGGCAAAAACGCACGGCTGTTTTATTTTTCCAACCCCAACTTCGGGAAACTTGCCTCTGCGAAATATCAATCTCTATGCATAACATATAAAGTAATAAAAATATATCACCAGTAGTGGAACTGCGCAGTTGTTTTCTACAGACAGCAGGTTTAATAATCCTCAAAGCTTTGCTTTAGCCTCAGCCATCCAAACCACAGTGGTCACCATCATGAATAGCACTTGCTGCTTCTGCTAAATTTAGCCATATTGCACAATGCATCTATAGTACTGCTCTGCAGGGCATGTGCAATTTTACTTTATTAAAGCTGTTTTATTGGGAAAAATGCCTTCCTTTTCAGAAAGTTTGGATTTAGACCGTTGTATACCTTTTACGGCTGCTTTCTAGTCTACTCATCTGTTTTGTGATGTGATTGACATGCTCACATCTGATTTTGCTTCTGGGCTTTGGATTTCAGTCAGGAAAATGTTGCAGTGCTCAATAAATTTAGTTGCGAGTTAGTTAAGAGCTTAACCCCAATGGAGTCAAGAGGTGCGCCCACAGAAAGTGCACGTGGGTGCTGTCAGGATGTGCTACACTTTGCCAGGGAGCGTTAGGTTCTGCTGGGTGAGATGTGGCGAGCTGACTTTGCTGGTCTGTGTCATGGTACAAACTGAAGAGTAAGTCATCACCATGATGGAAAAGCAGAGAGAAGGCAACTTTCCTTTCGGCCGGGGGTTTGCCGAACTGTTTCTGCTAATATCCCAAACGTTCGTGTCTTAGCAGACCCTAGACAATGAACCCGACATCAAGCCGTTGCTGGTTGACATTAGTCAGACGTGACCTTGCTGAACCTTTCTGCATCTGCTCTTATTTAAGGAAAATATATATTTTTTTCCTTTATTAGCTGCATTTTATGGGAAATCTGTCATTTTATAAGGGATGGAGTCGCCTGATTAATTAAAGCGGGATCTGGTTTTTAAGAATCGCATGTGTGTGCCTGTCATGTTTAGCTCTCAAGTCTCCACAGACCTTTTTTGAAGTTTAGTCTATAAATCAGTAAGGTGGTTTCACTGTTAGCTTGACAGAAGGGGAGCCACAGCCGCGAGCCACGACGGTCTAGTCTCATCACAAGATGGTTTCCTTGTTAATATTAAATGACAACATGCCTAAACCATTCACATGATATATTCATATTATAAACTCAAATAGAGACAGTGTATATTCTGTCTGAGTTGCGTAAGTAGTCTGGTTGTCTGCTCTGCCAGTGCGGCTTGACGTATGGCGTTCCAATGCCCCTCAGACGTAGGATGCACTCATCCTGCGTCCATTATCTCACTGCTGGACTTTAAACTAACCCCGAATTATGCTACACACTTTCACGACCCTGTCATTCCTTGTGTGCCATGTCATGTGTCCTACTGCAGCAAAAAGAGGAAAGGATCTTCTTGCTACGTGTCTGATATGCACTTTGTCATGTTTCGTGCTTTTGCGTGTGTTTTTTAATTGTAAAAATATACTGTGCCAAAATCAATAAAGATGGTACCACAACAGTTTCTTGTAGGTCCTTACATGATCTCTAGAAAAAATTTAGAAGGGCCAAAAATTAAAATACACTAATCTCTCCTGCACCCTCTTCTTTACTCCAAGGGCTAATATGATTTCTGTTTTTCCTCCATCTGTACCTTTCTCAAAAAAAAAAAAAACATTTTAGCACACTCTGTCCCTGGGTGCTGCAGGAGACCTCAGGTACAAGCAGTTTAAAATGCATGAAGAGCTCGAGACTCTTCAGCCACGCTTTGAAAGTGGTGGGATGTGTTTCTTATCAACAGCCTTCACAGATGAAAATGTTCAGTCTCATTTATTTACATGAGTTATTTCATAACTCCTGGAACCAGACATCCACATGATCAGCTTCTGAGTAAATAAACATGGGATTCTGGAATGGCTGGTGATGTGATTCTCTTGCTCTTTAACACTATGTGACACAGCAGACAGTTGTCACATGTTTCTCCAAAAAGTTGTTCTTTTTTCTTTTTTGTCTGCTTTTATACCAACAGAGCCAAAACCACTTAAGAAGCACTGTGCATGGATTTTATATTTAAATTAATCATTTTAATGCTTAGTTGACGTGTTAAATAAGGACAAAACCCTTTTAAAGTGATTATTTTTTTCAAAAATTAGATATGGATGAAAACACGATTAATTTGTCCAGAATCCATTTCTACTGAATGAATGAATCACGGCGCCTTTTTTATCCAAGGTTATATTTAGGGATTCTTGTGCAAGCGTCCAAAATTATTTCAAAATGATCATTTCCGTAATCTGTGGGGACAGGTACCGTGTCAGTGAAACCTACCGGAGTTTCTGGGCGTGTTTAGCACATCTACATTCACGACAAATGGCAAGAATGATGTTCTTGAGGACATTTTATCTGCAAGTAATTTTGCTGCATGTTCTTGTGCAACGATTAATGCATGTTGCTTGGCTGGTGTCACGCCCCCCGCTCCGCCTGCTACCCCACCCGGCTCCATGATCGCCGGCACCTGCGGCGATCCTTGTTTCCCCCTAGAAGTATATAAACCTGTGTATCCCAACAGGCCGGTGTGAAGTATTGCCCATAACTCTTCTGAGTGTTTCTATTGCTAGTCTTTCTCGTGTTCGGCCCCCTGCCTTCATCTGACCACCGTTTACGTCTCATCCCTGTTTGTTACACCGACCCTCGCCTGTTTTGTGACCACGACTCTGGAACTTCCCTCGGCAATAAACGGCGATCCGACGACTTGTCCCTGCACTCGTCTGCTTCCTGTTACCGGCGTTACAGCTGGGGAGACGGAGGAGTAAAATTCACACTGAAGATCATTCGATAGCCAATTTAAGTGCTTAGTTAAGAACCCTGCAAAAATCAAAAGGGTGGCTAAAAAAAAAATTAAAAACCAATTTGCAAAGTGATTAGAAGCAATCGCAGGGCGTCATTTGAAAAGTGCATTATCAATACAGAGCACATTACAGAACGGATGGAAGGCTGTGATAAAAGAGCCACGTCACACCGTATCAGCCTGCTTTTAATTGCACCTTGGAAGCGTGTCCCGACCACAATGTAATTTCCTAACTTTAATCCCAATATTTTGCTCCCTTAGCTGGAACAAAAGTTATTATAAGCCTGTTCGGCCCGGCCCCTCTGAGGCATGGGCGACTGGAAAGGTAATATGCTGAGTTTTTTAATAAGGTCAAGCAACAGGTGACAGTCAACTTTTATATTTAAATGGGTCAAATGCATTAGTATTCAAATAAAGAGTCTGCAAAAAAGGAGAGGTACCAAAAGAGGAAAAATACATTCTTGCGTAGGAATGTTTTGCTGCTGTATCCTGGGTCTTTCTGCTACCGTGGTGATCACTGTCAGGGGACCCAGTTTGCTGTAAGGATGAAGAGACTGGCAAAGCTTCACTGCACAGTCTGACACACACCGCTGCAGGGCACCTGGAAGGTCCTAGCTGGGCAGTAGCAGAAAAGCTGCTCGAGGAGTCAACAGTCCATGGGAATGAGAGATGTACCACTGTTTGAAGCAGACTCAGTGCTTTCATCTTTGCCACAACTCTATGCTTTGTTGATGTCCATCACAGGTGTCATAGGAGGCGCTGGTGGGGAGCGTTCCAATGGTCAGCGTGAGCACAGGAGAGAATTCCTGGATCTAGAAACAAGAGCCAACTGACCCAACTTGAGGATTCTCAGCTCACTCATCTTGGCATCTCTTAAAAGGATTGGGTTTCGAAGGTATTTGGCTTCGATTTTTACTAACTCCAGCTCCTCCGCTACTCCTCTGTGCCCGTTCCCACACTTCCCAGGTGCTGCCATAATTCTCTTTCCCTCAGCTCCAAACAAGACCTTAAAGAACATCAGATCCATCCTAATGGATGGGTGGTTAGATTTACAAAGATGATGACAGACCATAAGGGATGAGACATGGTCAGTATCAAAGAGAAGTTCCCCTCTGATCTGACCCAGCACATGTGTCTCTTGCTCTTACGGTCCAACCTTGTCATTAATCACTTTGCACCAGTTTTCAGTGGCCTTCAGCAGAGCTTACTCTCTGCTAAATAAAAGGACACTGCTTGTAAATATTTAGTACATCTCTGTTCATTTTCTATTCTGCTGCTAACAGTAGTGGTGACTACTAAATATAATGTTTGCTACATTTGAAATTAGAAAATAAACATAGTCTTGGCATAAGCTCCAGACCATCGTGACCCAGCATATCAATGCATGGATGGCTGAATATTTTAGGTAGATGTAATAACAGTATAAATTTGTCAGAGACAGAGACTTTTGCACTGTTCATTCTGCTTAAATTGTCCGATGTGTGTAATAATGTCGAACATACTGTATTTGCAACCTGAAAACCAGTTGTTTCACACATATGCTTTAAGGTGGAGGTTTATTTTGTGGATATGCAAGCTAATTTTGGAGAGCAGTTTCAAAAATAGATGTGCTGCGAAGCCTTTGCTCTTTCACGCTGTTTGTAAGACTGATTGATGCAGAACAGCTGGCATTTCTACATGAATCAGACGAGGAAAAGAGAAGAGCAGCAGTAATCCTTTTGGCCACAATATCATAGATTTTAGGCATACAAAATCTTTGTTTGTGTGGGTTATTTCTAGAGCCGGCATTGCGTGAACATGTAGAAGGTATTTCCTGTCATTCTCTTTGTTTTAGTGGTAGAAGACAAAATCTCTCGGCAACAACGCTTCTTTAAAATTTCTCTTTTTCTATACGGACACTAAATGGAATGGATGGGAACCATGCTTGCTGGACGTGTGGCATCTTTACTGGCCTGAGTGTGCGGAGATTTTCCGCTGTCCTTAATAGCGCCATGGTGTCAACACGCTGACGTCACTTTGGCAGATGTTGCACGTAAGACACGTTGCTTTCTATAAACCACAGTTGCAGCACTGACGAAGACTGCAGGATTTGGAGAAAATTCTTTCAGGCAATTCTTACCCAAAACAGAGCTCGCGTGTGTTTTCATGTGAGGGAGAAGATGAAGCTGAATAATGCCGCTGATTTATGATCATGCACAATTACACAGTCAGCAGTCAATGGTCCAGAGACTCATCTCTCTTCCTTTAATGTTGCTGCATTTACAGGTAGTCCTCACCCTGAGGATCTAGGACAGCTGTTGCTTGCAGAGCACATTTTCAAGTCATTTCTTTATATCCAGGGAAAATAATCTGCTTTCATCCAAAGAAAATATGCCGTATGCAAAACCACCAACAAATATGCCCACAGTATTCATTTTTACATAAACACAGGCTTCTGTTTTACATCAGACTTTGTTTTCAAGTTCTTCACATATCTGCTTCCTTTCAGCTTTGCGGTATTATGCTCGGTTTTTGAATATTACACATTGCAAAGATTTGGCCAGAGAGTTCAGAGATAAGTATAAATAACAGTCCCACTGGAAATTAGCAGGTGTAAATCCCTGCCCTTGTGAAGGTGGTGCCCAGACTTACTGCATGCAGAAGCTGTCAGATGCAGCTGTTTCAAGATCTGGACTTTCACCGTGAAGACATGTGTTTGGTTGTAAAGCCTTTCTTCTTTTTATTCCATTTCATTTATGCCTCTCTGGCCGCTGAGTGTTGACAGCCCCTGTATCTGAGACATTCCTATCTAAGATCATTGCTTAATATTCTCAAACATCTACATATAAAAAAACAACTCACAAAAAAAATCAAAATTTCAGCAGTGCACAGAAAGTTACAAACACTGACACATGAGTTCGAGCCTCACTTTCTGCTCTTGTACCATTGAGCAAAACACATATCCTTAGTTTTCCTGTCCACATTATGCAGTCAAATAAACATGCAAATAACTGTAAGTAACTTGTACAAACCAAAGCTTTGGAGAAACACTTCAGAAAAATCAAAACAAAAAGGCAAACAAACAAAATGATTTAAGTAGCTTACATGGTCACCAATGATGCATGTCTGTAGTTACATATCTTTATCTTTAAAGCAATAAATCTTGAAAGGGAATTGGAATTATTTATGAGACTTATCATGTACAATATTATTAACGTCAAAAAAAAATGAAAGAGACTGTGCAGATGAAGTGAAAACAAACTGGGGGATTTACACATGTAATATCAACGTGCTACACAGTAAATGGAAAAGTAACCACTTAGGACACATTATTCTTGTTTTTTTTTAATTTAATTAAACAGTCGTGTTCATTATTTAGCTAAAATTCTATAGTCTCCTAACACCTAATACGCACCTCAGCTTCTTATAGTCTTTTCATTAAAATCCCAGTTGCTTCACCACTGCAAAATGCGGTCCTGTTGCCTGATACGATTATCTCCCGTAATTAATAAGAAATTAATTCAGTCTCTTCGACACTGAGTAATGCTGAGGTTCCCCTTTCAATAATTTGCTGGAAAAAAATGATGAAATAGACTTGACGTGAGCGTTGTCATATGTTGTTATAAATACGACAGCGCTCCCTAAGCCTTGTGGTGACGTGTAAACAGTTCTTTAGCGGATAGACTGGAAGTAAACACTGAGGGGTCGTGCGGTCACGCTGACGCTCCGGGTCCCCGGCTACCGGAGCCGCAATCTCAGTCCCCGAGGTAATGAACAGAACGTTTCCTCTTAGGGAAAAAAACCTCAAAATGGGTGTTACTAATTACTCACTTTGTGTTTCAATGTGCTTTAAGGGAATAAAGGAAAAGCTTCAGAATTTCCAAAAAAAACTTTATATAGCTAAAAAGTTTAAATGAGTTGGGATTAGTCAGATTGTTTGATCTGTGAGGGGGAACAAAGTTCATTATAAAACTTGAGCAGCCCAGAGTGAAACTGTCTATTTTTACATTTGAAATGAGGTTTTAGATACATGAAGCAAACGTTCAGCAAAATTGTATCTGATTCAGATTATATGAAAAATATTGTATTTTCTTCACAGGGTAGAAAAAAGCAAAGAGAAAAAAAAATACTGCAAAGATGGTGGTTTTTAGTGGAGAACCAGTCAGGTGACTTGAATATGTATGAAGGTTAAGTTATTCCAGCTAGTTTGTCAGTGTGCAGCATGCTGGTGCAGCGGGTGGGGCTGGTGCCATGCAGTGCCTGGGATGTGGGCTTGGATGTGGGTTTGAGTCCAACTCATCTTGTGAAAGTTCTTGTGGGTTCTCTCCAGGTGCCCTTATGCCCTCAGAGAGTCCAAAGACATGTTTTTCATGTGAACTGGTGACACCAAAAAGACCAAAGTGTGTGTATTTCTCAGTAAGTGTTTTGGATTCCATCCCCTGTGTGTCCTGAGTTACGCCTTTATGTTTCCAGGATAGGCTGTAGTCCCGTGCAACACTTTAATAGGATACACAGTTAAATAGTGAGTAAGTAAATTTACTTTTTTGAAATATGGTTGTATCAATTTAATTCCTCAGATCTTTTACTAATATAAATATTTGCAAGGCATACGCAGGCAGTAAAAATTTTAGACGTTTTCACTTGTTTTACTGTTTTCATAGTAAGTCAGGACTTAACATTACATCTTCGCCTTATTTCTCTTCTGCTCTCCCGGTCCTTTGGGTCCATACGGAACTGGCAGGGACACCTCAACATCTGTCCAAAAACTGAGTCCTCAATTCGAATGCAAATGAGGCCGCTGCCCTTCGCCACCAGGTCACTGCAGAAGCGCCAGTTACTGGAAGATAAGAACATGTGGCTGCTGCCCACCTATTACGTGTGGCGCCGAGGTTCGCCTTAAGCAGTTTCCAGAGGCGAAACCAAGAGAGGATTTTTGAAGGGGAATGCTAAAGAACGTCGACGCACTTCTTGGGTTCAACAGCAAACAACTGAAAATACCCGTCCGCATACTCTGTAAAAAACTAATAACGGAATACATGTTTAATGGTACCGGTATGTATTTTGTGTACGTTTGCATTTTCCTGGGCATCGCACAGTTCACGGGCCGTTCACAGTAATAAACCACTCTGACAAAGTGGTAATTGACTATAAACTTAGAGGTGTATATATTTGCAGAACAAATGCCATGGCTTCTATCTTTGCACTCAGGGGGGCTGTTCTTTTGGTGGGAACGAGAAAACCCGCACAGAGGGTGTTGTTATGGCCGTGATTGAAGTGGGGAAAGGACTTTTCCCGGGTGATGAATGGGCCTCCCGTTCGGCGAATTAATTAAACCGCTAATCGAACGGTGACGGCTGCCCTTTCCGTTCCCCCCTGCGTGTCATTTTCGGGGGCCTAATGTGAACAGTAAAGATAGACGGCAAAGGGGTCTCTGGGGGGGGGGGGGGGG
>UFQX01000084.1:247420-349845 GCA_900497675.1 Arapaima gigas
AAAAGGGAAAAAAAAAAAAAAAGGGGGGGATTTTTTTGGGGGGGGGGGGGGGGGGGGGGGGGGGTAGGTGGCCAGAAGGGGGCACACAAGAAAGACAAAAATGACTAAATGCCACTTAAATTATTAATAGTCAGAATCACAGTGAATTCCTCGCCTATGAATGCCAACAAAACGTTTAATTCATTTAAAATCTCCGGTTGTCGGAACAGCGTCGCAAACTCTGCTGGAAATCTGACTCCTGCTGCTTTGAAATAACTCCGCTAATGGGCTTTTCACATTTTAAATGAGCAAGTGAGGAAATTAAAAATGAATATTAATATAAAAACGCATTTATCAGTGAATTGTCTAACATTTTAAGGCATCGTAAACCGATACACACAAGTGAGGTTCTTGTGTGTCGGCTGGTAAACATAGCCTGTTGTTTGTTGCGCTTTCGTCAAAGCCGCTGCCTGTAATGCCCCCTGCAGAGGATAATCGGATATCGATTACTTGCAGTACTGTACTGTCATTAAATTATTAAATCTTTCAGTAAAAAAACTCCTTTAACCACGAAAGCACATACCCTTGTTTCCTGTGTATTACTGCAGCCCATTACTGGCGTCAGCAAGAACTCAATTTTCTGTTGCAGTCTGACATGCATTTTAATGGGCATATTCAGCCATTTATACACTGTGGTACAACCTGTGAAACAATATGTAGGATCACACTGCCCTTATGCCAGTAAGAGTAATTTATCATAGTTTACGATATTTTAATAGAAACAAATCAAACCAATCTTTTTCATAATTTTCTATTTGTTGTCCATAAAATGGACTGTTTAAAATATAAATAATATCTTTTGTATTGTGTTACACATGCACAGTTTTCAAGCTCCATCTATGCAATATACTGTATTAGTGAGCTCTTACAGTGCTGTTTCATTACACTCCATTTTTCAGAAATGTAGAGCCCTAACTGGGGTATTAATGTATAAACTTGTCTGACTGTAGTTGAGAAGGTCTTTTTAACACCCCCAGGAACTCACTGAATATATTGAATGTAGGTGGTTCAAAAGCTCAGGGTATAAGTCTGCAGTTTTCTTCAGGGCAAAGGAAGATCCAGGTCATACAGAGATGCATGGAGTTGTTCAGGGCTATCCAGAGACGATAATAAGATTCTTAGTAGGAAAACTGTAGAGATTTTTTTTTTTTAATATGATATCTACCACAGCAATTAACCCCAGCATCACAGAGCTGCTAACACACACTGAACTTTTATTTGCTTTTTTATTTCCGGCAGGTGGACCTTTGCCCCATTCGCAAATGATAAAAAAGTACAATGGCCTTAATTCTACACTGAGTACCGGGAAGAACAATGAATCCCATTAATCATGAGCAGCCAGAGGAGGTAAAGGGCAGTACACGCCCCAGTCGGCAGCAGCCCCACAGGCAGAAATGGAAACTTCATTCATGTTTGAAAGGCAGAATCTCATTATTTTGATATGGGACGTAACTATATCAACATCAGCACCACACTGATGATGCACATACGTGCATTACTGTTGGGATGCAGCTGGAAAAGCATCCTGCCTCCAGCTCTTTGGCAGTGATGTGACAGCATAGCTATGTGTGTGGGCCTACAACACCTGGGTGCATTTACACCACCGCATGTCCTGTGCGCCTCGCCTGCATGCTGGTCACGTCTCTCCACTGAGGTGGCCAGCGAGTGTTAAAATTAGCGGTGATGTGACGACAGAAGGTATCCGATCTGGAGCTCTGCAGACCCAGGATGCTTGTCTGGCACACAGTTACTACTGCATTCCTCTGCTTGGCCTGAAGAGCACAAGGAGGTTTAAATTTCTGGGTGATGGAGAAAAACACAGGGCCAGGGTTGAACAGCTGCACATGTAAAATTGATTACAAGTTTCCTTACAGCAAAGGAGCGACTTAGTCAAGGATGCTACAGCGGGAGGTGGGACTCAAGGCCAGGTCCTTCAGCTGTAAGGTGGCAGCTCTTCCCACTGTGCTACCTGCTGCCATAAGAGGCTGAGTTTGTATGACAGGTTGACATCAGTGTTCGGGTAACATAAGTAAAGGATACTGGAAGTGTAGAGTTGTGAAGGGGAAGATGTGCTGAGGAAAGGAGAACAGCTAGGTTTTTTCCATATGTGCTCTTGAGCAAATTTCTCATTTCTGCCATTTCAAGTAACTGCTGTCTTTTTTTAACCCACAATAAACACCGTATTTCAGTCTCGGGTGAAAAGTGGTGCTACTGCTACGTGATGAGAAAAGAATGTGGCAGGGAGTGGAGCTGGGGGATTTACTGGTTAGGTGCTACATGCCCCATTTACCTTACTTAGCAGAGACTTTTCCACTATGCAGCTTATAATGATTTATCAGTTGATACAGCAAGGTAAACTTTTTTTACTGGTGAAAACTTTAGGGTGACTACATTGCTCATGAATAAGACAGCACGAGATGGAACTCGAATTTGGGAGCAACGTGGCAGTTCTGTACACTGCAAGCTGCTACCACATTTGCAGTTGGAGCGCAACTGGGAGAAGGGGTAGGAAAGCACAGAGGGGATGCAAATGTTGACAAGCAGGACAGCGTTATTTTTAACATCACTTTGGGTACAAATGAATTTTACTTCAGAAGTTCAGACTGAGCACCTTGCTCAAAAACACAACCCAGGGCCCAGTCCTGGGACTCAAACCACTAACCCTTACATTACCGAACTGTGGCATTAACCATTACTGGATTGAAGGAAACCTTCTGTTTCTTTGGAAGATGGAGCAGGTGGAAGTATTCTTTGCACCCTGCAGTGCGAACTTCCTGCAAGGTTTTAATCGTTTTGTATCCCATGTTTGCAGAGGCCATAGGAGGTATGTCACTTCATCTTAAAGTCATTGTTGAATTTCACCTCGCATGAGCATTTATGTCTTGGAATGTGCAAAGTCATAACAAAACCATGGGTGTACCACAGGATAACAACAACTTACTATTTGACCATACGTAACAGCTGTCAGCTGCAGTGAGAAGTCTGTCAAACCATGTCCACACAAAGTACAATGACAATGACTTTCTTCAAACTGTTCAGACCGCATTACTTTTTTTGTAAGGTTAACTGCAGTCAGAGCTCAGCAACATGTGGTAATGTTGGTAGACCCTTCACAGGACAGGTGCTAAAAAGACCAAAATAACACCATTTCTGATCGATTTTCCTCGATTCCCTGGGCAGTAATATAATTTTGCAGGATTTATCCTTCCTCGCACCCAGGATCAATAACAGTTGTTGGTAATGGATGGATGGATGTAACCAATTCGCCTTCAATTTTAACAGTTTTGAACTCTATTAGCTGTGCTGCGTTGTCTATCGACAAATATTTAAATTCCAATCTCCTATAAAGCTAACGCATATTAGTAGTTGGTTTTAGAACTTAGCTCACCCAGACATCAGTCATAGTTTTAGTTTCTTTTAAAATGTCGAAGTACTTAGAGGCTCTTTTTCAGTTATTTTTATTCATCCTCCATAGAGGTAAGGCAAGTCGCCCAAGAAATAAGCCCATACCAGGAGCTAAAAAGGTAAATAGCATCTGCAGTGCCTCTAACTAACCTTTGCAACGCTGAGATGAGAGGTTTTATTTGGTATTTGCTGCAGTCTGTTTATTTCCTGGCAGTGTTTCATTTGCAGCCCTATCCAAGGCTTTACTGAGTACCTTATTTCATCTTTAAAGCTCCATGAAAACTTTCCCTGCATGAATAAGTAATCGTCTGTGTCAGAAGTAAAACACTCGGCTTTGTGAACCTAGAAAGCAAATGAATGATACAACCCACTGCGATGTGGGATTCTGTTATTACAGGTGTATTTTAATTTTTCCACGCTTCCAGGTAAATGGCCACCGTGCTACCTATCACCTTCCTCTAAGAGACGTTGACATTAATTATATTCCAGGCGTTCATTTTGAAAACAAAGAATTTAATTACGGGAAGCAAGTCTCACAAGCAAATCATCCTGATGCATATTAATAATATGTGGATGTCAGTGTGCATGTGTTTGTCTCTAAGTGTGTCAAGGGAGAGGGAGGGGTGGCGTTTTCGAGAAGTGAGACTGAATCTCTTTTATGATTATATAAAGTGTGGAGAAAGACTACCTTAGTATTCGGGACATTTGTTTCACCTAATTTGCAAGGAGGTATTAGGGAATGTAAAAGTGCATTAGTCAGCCAGTGGCCTGAAATTTTCTTGTTTTATTATTGCTTTCTCTTGTCACGCTGCAAACCAGCTCCCAAGGCCTCAGCAGAATAACGTAGTAAGTAGGACAAGGTGGCACAGATGCTTTTCCAGGTAGGTTTCAAGGTGGCGGGTAAATTATTTACCCACCGTGTTTGGTTTTTGCAATACCTATTTTTAAACAAAAAAGGAATAAACAGGGGGTAAAAAAAAAAAAACTACCCAGCTCACATTTTCTTGTAACACAGTATAACACTTCAACATTTCAGCAAATGTAGCAGCTAAACACAACATGTAGCTCAGATCCTTTAACCTTTCAGCTCAAATAAATGTTATTTCTTTATATCAAGAAGAAAAAAATATTTTAGAACGCAGTTGTGCTGTGTAGCGTTCCTTTGCATAATGCAACGCGTGTTCTTCTGCATTGTAAAGGGGGTGATTTACATGATAGTGGGACCTGCAATGGACTGTCCAGTTGCAGTAGCTGGATGTTAGAGAGCGTCAAAGGTACAACCTGTTGATGGTTGATTCCGGAAATCACAGATGGCGCTGTTTGTCAGTCACATCGCATTAGCATGAGGCCCTATTCCATTAACGTCACTGGCTGGTGGTCAGTAGCAGCTCACTTTTTCTGAGCATTCATTTACTGACCAGTCACCCGTCCATCCATTGTCAACAATCACATGTCCAGGGCAGGGCTGCAGAGGTCCAGAGCCCATCCTGCAAACACAGAATGAGCACAAGGCAGGTGCATGACACGCACTCATTCAGTCACATACACATGTCTTTGGACTGTGGGTGGGAATCAGATCCCCTGGATGAGATTTATGTGAACACAGGGAAGATATACACACTCCACAAAGACGGCTTTGGACCTATGTCCAAACGCAACGCTCCGTATTTTAGGTAATTACCATTTTTTTTTGTTTTTATTGTTACCCATCGATCACCTGACCTCTTTGCTCATGGCCACTTAAGAGAGTTCATGCATTAATCCAAGAAGTTACTGATAAACAAGTGTGTGATACAAAAACGCAGACCTCACAGTCGTCTACAGCACCTCTAAAAATGTGGAAAATAGCGGGGGGTTCAGAGTAGCTCAGTCAGTAAAAATGCTCCCTTTTCCACAAACTTAGTCCTATAATTCAGACTTTTCACTTTTATTTTGCCTGCTAGCAGCAGTATTGTTTACTGATGTTTCCCCATAGCCGCAGTAAATACCCTGAACTTTGACAAAGGTGATATTATAAAGCTTTATGGGTTTTAATTTTGTTTTCAGTTTCATGAAGACAATAATAAGGCCCATAAATATGGTACATACCACGATATCACAACCTTTTTCATTTTTGCAGGCATATATGTTTGCCTTTAATTTTTTTTCCAGCTCCATCCCCAAATCACGAATAAACTCCCCTAGTGAGGACGGTCACAGTGCCCTTGGCCTAATCTCCTGTTCCAATTTATTCCGAGGATATTGTGCTGGATTGAGGGGAAGGTTCAGCACCGATTACTCCGAATGTTCCCGTGATTTTTGTCGACAAAGCACTTAGCTGTACGTTTTACAGTCACACCCCATTTCTTTCGGATTTCTCATAATGTTTGGGAGCAAAGTGTATTTTTAAGGTTCAGCACTAGAAGGTGTGAAAATATATCAAACCGGACACGGCGAAGGCAATGGCAGTAATATCCTACCTCTCTTGTTCTACCGAGGCTTTATGTGAGTAATTGTTATTGCTGCATGGTCTAAAGAGCCTTACTGCCAGGTCTGGAGGGCTTTTAAAGTGTTCTTTTCTATAATTAATTGGCTCTTATTGTCAGGTTGTATTGTCCTCATTTTAACTGCAAGTATCTGCACCTTTGGTTCACTTGCCTTTTCTGTGCAATAAAGTTTCTATATGCTGGTTTATGCCTCGCCACAAAAACCGCAATAAAATGCAGGAACAAAGCCAGCGGAAGGTTTTATTTTCTTTTTCACGCACAGAGTTAAGCAAACAAATATATTAAGAGGTTTGATTAATTAGGCTTTATTCATTTTTAAATGATTCTTTACTGATTTTTTTTTGTTAATGTTTACTTGTCGTTTGCCTTTTTATGCACACTGCAAACTGCCAAGTTGAAAAGCACTTAGGTTTTGTTTGTGGTGGGAGGGGAATTGTAATAAACAGCAGCGTTTACACATGATTTCTCTGCTGCTTGGAAATTCTGTGCGGCAAAGTTTCGGAAGAAGACGGCAAAGAACAGAGACATAAACGCATGAAAGATGTAACGCATGACAACCAATTAGAACCTTGTGGAAACTTGTCCAGATTCGCCGTGCTGGTGAGCGATGGGGGTTTTTACACTGTTTTGTGCCAGTGTGCCATGTTAAACCGAGTAGAAAAACAAAGACTTCACGCCATTATCAGTCAGAAGTGTCCACTTGCTGTGGGAGAAGCAGGAGGAGAACCCTAAGGGCTTATGAATAACAAATGTTTCCACTGTTAAACAAGACAGAAGTAATAATTTCTGGGTTGGTTTGTAAATTTGCCTAATGAACAAACAAGTTTGGGGGCACAAGAAGGAGAACTGCAGTAGTATTAAAAAGGCCGGTTTCCTGCGCACAGCAAACTGCACCTGAAAATGTAAAATGCAGTAAATGGTACAGTAATAATAGCTGCTATTATCATCTCCTCATGAGCCTCATTTATGCAAGGCACAATGGATTTGCTTCGAAGAGAAAATTGTGAAGAAACATTACTGAAGTGCCTGTTGGTGTCAGGAAGAAGTTCAGCTGTTCAGTTTGGGGACACTTTGTCTCCTTACTCTTTAATTCTCCTCCTGGAGTGGAGGCAGACAAAGAAAAAGCGGAAATCACAGCAGTTCCACTTCCACTTCTCGATTCCAAGTCTAGCATCGGCGTTTGGCAGATCCTCTCTGCTGAGTTTTCTTCACTGCATGAGATGTGGTTTTCTTTCTTAGGAATGACAGGAAATGGATTCAATGAATGGATATTAACCAAATTAGAACTTTCTCCCTCAAGAATTAATATGCAGTGCTCATCAGTCATGCATATTTCTGGTTATTCCTGATCCAAATATGCAGGGACTTACAGGCTGGCTGTCTTATTTTTCAGAAAGAATTGGGATATTCTGAGATGATACATGAACTGCCATCTCCAACAAAGTTTTACTTTGGATGGGAGTTTTATATATTGTGCATATAATGGGAAAATAGGTATCGTCACTACCTAGGGCAGTAAGTAACATAGAGGCTATGGTTATTTCATTGTCTTTTAAGGGCCTAGGATTGAATTCGACCCTCCTGCTGTAGTACCCTTGAGCAAGGTACATTGTAATAATTTTACTTTTATTACATTTTTTAATAAAATTTTTAAAAAAATTCTAGCACCTTTCACACAAATTTTGCAGCTCAAAGTGCTTCACAAAAAGACTAAATGGAAACACCAAAAAAAGAATGAACTAGAATAATAATAATAATAATAATAATAATAAAAATAATAATAAACAAATGTAAATAAAGGAGAAAAACAATAAGTAGATTGCATTTAAAATAAACATTAAATAATAGAAATTAGTTTAACTTATAGTGATCATATGAAGCAGCCGTTCATATGTTAATGCTGAATAGGCCATCTGGCAGTTGAGGAGAGGAAAACAAAACAACACCAACAATGACAAAACTTTCAACAACAGAGGAAGGGAGAATAATAAACTTCTGGGGGTCTAAGTGTCAGTGACTGCCCAGCCCTCCTGGCCATTCTAATGTGGAGATTTCACCTAAATTGCTGCAATAAAAAACACCCAGGTGGATAAATGGTAAAACATCAGCTTAACACTGAAAGCTGGAGAAATACATGAGATGAATCAGCAAATGTAAACCGATAACTGCATGTCCCAGTAAAGCGGTATTGTGGTCCTGAGCCCATCCCAGAAATCTATTCCTACATCCTTAAAGGGGCACCAGCACATTGCAGGACAAGGGAATATATTGAAAATGGTTTATTTTACCGAAGATCTCTACTTTACAAGACACCGGTTTCTGTGCTACAATAATTACCAATGAAAAACAACCAAATGTTCAACAAAGTCTTTTTTTGAAGACTTGCTGGCTGCAACACTACAGCGTGATTCATATTTTTGTTCAAGGTGTAAGACGGGTTTCCTTTCATCTACTTCTCCAGCGAAATGTTGCAGGGGTGCCTTGTGAATTAGAACACAACATCATTACTAATAAATGGGCAACTGCCTTCCTAGGCATTTTTACATACGCGGTAAAGTGAAGAGGAGGCCGCTGACAGCACATTAGATGACAGGTGCACAGTTAGTACAGCTGTCTGTCAGGAGCAATATTTATGACATTTGATAATGTATGACAAGAAAACGAAAAAAAAAGATTCATTTTATTATTATTTTTCACGCCTTTTGCATGCTGTGTTGTGCTGTGTAATAGTGTGAAAGAGAAAGTTCCACAACAGGTTCTGAAGCGAAAAATAATTTGAACGTGACGTTCGTCGAAGTGTCAAATTTGAAACAAATGTCCGTGTTGTCAGAGTTTACCGGAGAAAGGCAACACTACTCAAATATTGAGATTATGCTGTAACACAGAAAAAAAAACACACAATAAATCAGCTTATTTCACTGTAGGGGGATATTATTCTACAGTCATTGATGTTTGAAGTCCAGGCTGTAATTTCCATTTAAAAATCTATTATAATTAGTCCTAATGCCTGTAGCATAAACATCAAATAATAGTCCATGCTATATTTATGCCGCAAAATGTTCAAAAATAAATTACTTAGTACCCTTACTGAAGTAAAAACAATACTTTCATATATAACAATCTAAACAGCAGCGTTTGAAGCTGGAATTGTTTTTAAAATCAAACAAATATCACAATCACAGATTAAAGTAAAGTAAAGACTTCTTAGAATGAACTGGAACAAACAGTGAGGGCAGGTAGTGCAGTGCGGTTAAGAACCTGGACTCTTGGCCAGATTTGCTGACCAGTATTAAACTGTAGGAAAATATGTTGATTATTCTTTTACATTTTTTAAGAAGAAGGATTTTATTGCTTTAGTCCACTCCAGAAGCTCACTCCACACATTTGTTGTTCACTCAGGTGTCTAACTTTGTTCCGTTGCAAAAGTCCAACTTAATCTCAGTCATAATTTGAAAGAATTTTAGAAGCTTTTTCACCTTTTTGGATATTCCTAAAGCTCCATAACACTTTTACCGTTTGCTTTTGCGCTGTACTGTGTATTTTTATGCTGTGTATTTTTATGCATTTATATTTTCTCCATATATGAGCAGAGTCTGTGACCCGGTTCTGTCGTGAATTACAGACGATAACAGAAAAGAAGTACTAGACTGCGGTAACAGCTGTAGGGGAGCGTGCGTTTTTTGGCTCGGAGTCTGCTGGAGGCTCTCACCTGGCGTTGGGCAAGGTTTTAGAACCCCCCCCCCCCCCCCCTTGCGACGTCTTTGTCGGACGATAGAAGGTGATGGGGCGTTCCGGGGAGGCCGTGAGCAGAATACACAGCACCAGGGAGCTTTGCAGGAGTTTAAATACTTTTTTTGCGATTGGGACATTGCTGCTGAGAGCAGGGAGTCGTCTAGCACCTTCCTCATATCAGGTTCCCTCCACCTGCTCCACCATATGGTTTCACTTTGCACAAAGTAGAACCTCCTCTGTTAAAATGGTCAGCGTGTGTAGTTGTAAGCTATGTTGGTTTGGCTTCAGCAGCTGCAGGTAACCCTCATTTGTTTTTTTCATACGGGCAAGAAAATACTGATATGCGGCATTTTGTCAAAAGAATGTGTAATAAGGACATGACTAAGCATATCTCATCACATATATGCACTAGTGTTGGCCTTTCTTGTGCTCTACAAATATTAGGGAAGCATTGTCGTTTAAATAGCATAATGCACCTGAATTTGTACTGTTCCAGCAGTACGGGAGCCTATTAAAAATATGATGAGAAAAAAATAATCTATCCAGGTAGAGTAGTGACTGGAATTGTAATCGGTAGTCAGAGAACCTGGCCTTGAATTCCAGCTCCCATCGCGGTGCCCTTGTCCAAGGTACTTACTATGAATTGCTCCAAAATTGCTCAGATGTAAAAGCAGGTTGATAATTATAAATAGCTTACGTCATTCTGACATTGTGAGTCACTTTGGAGAAAAGCTTCACCTAAAAATGAATACAAATAATCTGGACATCTTCATTTGTAACACAGGCTGATGTTTGGATACCCACGACGTTTGACAAATTGAAAGAGATGAACGTTGCATCTCTGTCGGAGAAGATGGATAAAAGTGCTAAGCAGCTCTTGTTCCAGCTACTTTCATCGAACTGAGCCGGACTGTATGTGAGATCTGTGGTCATCCCCTCGGGCGGCACTGTCGGTGAGGAAGGTGGTGATGCCGCGCGTCGATCGGGATTCACAGCGACACCCCGGGCCGGACACAGAGGCCCTGTTGTTCTGAGCCCCGTTCGTGTTGAATACAAACACGAGCTATTGGAGGGGCACCGCTCTGTGGATGCCTCACTTTTTTCGCTTTGCTCCGAGAAACAGCACTTCTTTTTATGCACTCAAAGGCAGCAAAAGCTTGGACCCCAGACTGTATGCCTTTGGGTTCACAAGAAGCTCACAATGCTTTTTAGTTCTGCTCCAGTCCAAAGAACTCAAGGCCAACCGTTATTAAGTGCTGCACTTTTAAGAAGATAAGCACATACATCAGTGTTTTTTTAATATTACATCTGAGCAGCAGGTTAATTTTGGTGGAAAAGGGAGTTTTGTTAAGTTTTTTTTGGAATAAATGCAGTCGGATTGGCTTTAATCAGCACCTTGAAATTCTTCACCTTATGACAAAATGAGCTGTCATTTCATACCAGTAACAGCATTTTAAATACAAAATGGAAAAAAAATGATTGCGGATTCAGAGGTTTTGCTCTACTAGAGGTGGCAAAGAAAACGGTGGATCTTGGGAACCAATTCAAGATAATGTAATTTGTCATTTTCATGTTTTGAGTTTCTTAATCCCATTTCAATTTTCCCGAACATGAACGTGTGCGATTAAAATGTACAGCATGTAACAGAGGGACCACTTTTTTCTGTCTTCTGCTGCCACGCTTCGCACGCACAAAATATCTCCAGCTGTCCTCCTCATATCTCCCGTTCTTCATTGGCGGCATCAACACATCTACAACCGCGGGTGTTCCACTTTTTTGTTGTACAGCATCTGCCGTCCAAATAAATATCAGTTATTCTGGATCACTTTCCTCACACTTTCCTCATTTCCTGCCTTCCAATAACACATATCTCAAAGAAGATATAAAAAATGATGTTAAAAGCACACCGTACCGTTGTTACCCAAAATCTGCTGATGCTTGGTTTTTAAGGGGTTGGACTATATATTTCCCGAAAAGTGCAGCATTGAAAATGACTGCAGAGCCTGAAATTATAAAATGGGGTGAGACTGATAAATAGTGGAGACAGGAATAAAGATCCAGTCACAAACCAGAATTTAGGTGCAAACCTGTGCTTAACTTAATCCACAAATTAATGCAGATTTATGACTAGTAGTCAGTTCCCCCTCTGCAGTTTACTAAAGCCAACTTGTAAAATTTGTAAAAAGCCTTGTATTGTAAAAAAGAAACAGCATGTAAAATTACGACGATAATCTGGCACACGCGCACACACAGACACACACGCACGCCCGCACACGCACGCACGTAAACGCACCTCCCAATTTTATTAGGTATATATATCAAATACCAGACGGACCCACTTTCCAGAATTTAGCAACAAGGTGCTGGAGACGTTCCACAGGGTGCTTGGCCTGTGCTGACTTAACAGCTTCACAAGGTTTCTGTACATTTTCTTGGAAGCACATTAATTCAGTTAATACCACTTTCCACCTCATCCCAAAGATGCTCTATTGGCTTGAGAAGTGAGGACTGCGAAAGGTGGTGGGGTCATGTTTGTGGAACCATCCTGAGGTGATGTCTGTTTTGTGACACGCGTGAGTTGGAGAAAAGCTAAACTCAGCGATGATCTTTAGGCCCTTTGTGGCATTCAAATAACGCTTAGCTGGTACCGAAAAACCTAAAACGTGCTGGGAAAACACTCCCCACGCCACCACCACCGGCCTTATGAATTGGCCACTCTCCATAAACATTTTTATTCCTAAGTCCTCTCGCCGAGTGTTACTGGAAACTTGCTCGTGCGCTTTCTGCCAGTGGGAGGTAACAGGCAATGGGCAGTCAGTCATCACAAAGAGAATTGGAAATGAGCATCATTCAAACAGGCCCCTCGCAGCCATCGATCCTGCCATTCACGGGTGGTTTTTGGCACATCCCGTCTCTGATAATTGGAGTCCCCTGGGCCAACTGTCCTAACTGCTGCTCCCACAGCTAAGGCTGGAAAATCACTGCTCAGATTCCCGCCACGTCCAACGCGGCTCTCGCGTTCACCCTACTGCTTCATATTGTTTACCCCTTTGCTTTTTTTCAACGCTCTGAGCATAGTCCATAACATTTTGCTGTTAGATGGATGGTGGCCCATCTTTTTTTTATCGCAGATTTATATTTACCTCCCTAGGCGTTTTCATGTTCTCTTGTAAAAAAAAAAAAAAAAGCCCATCTACCTGTCATTGTAAGTCACCACAAGGGTGGGCTGAATTACCACAATTGTCTGCGAGTGACATTTTTGTTACGCAGTTTTGGTTACTTTGAAAGGGAATGTTTTCATATAGAGTGGGTTCAGCGTCTTAAACTGCTCCACGCATGAAGTGCTGCATTACTGCGGGCACAATACACAGACACTGCACGGCGCTGAAAGCCCAGGGTAGCACCATCTGTCACAGCGCAGAACTATTTAAATTACCATCTAATGAGGCGGTAATTAGATTTTTTTTAATTGCTGGGGGTATTTTGAAAACAATAACAACGGCCCGCTGCTTTAGAGTTCAAAAATGCAGGAAATACTGAGCAAAGCAGCTGACACGTAATGAGACCGCCACGGAAAAGAAAGCAGCCGCACTACGGTAAAGGTGAAAACTCATAGGGGAGGAAGAAAACCATCAGAGGAGATGAGGGGGGGGGAAACAAAAGCTTAAGAATACAAAGTAGTCAGGTGAGTTTAGCTGATGGTTGCAGACAGAGAACTGTCAGTGTGACTGATGGTAGTTATTTATTCTCCATGTATGTACACATTTGCACTGGCATAAACCTGGTTATGTGGTTGTTTTGATCAGAGGGAAGCCTCATCTTTGTTCCGTCTTGTCAGAAGGTTCCAGAAAATAATTTGTTTATTAGAGTGCTCAGGGAACAATTTGATGTTTCTTGGCAAGATACTTGAATAGCGCATGCAATTATTGAACAGATCGGGTTTTGACAACATGGTTTAGCAGCAGGAATAAAAATTAAAATTTAATACAGGAACAAGTGATAAAGCTCGACAAAATGCAGCAAAGTCTTGTAAAGCCACCAGCATCCCTCGAGTCTTTGACTTGCGGCTCGTGTACGAGTTATGACCAAATATCAGGCTGTTTTTTTTTTTTTGTATTTACGAGTAACAGGAGCCAAGTATGTGGGAATTTTCTAAATTCTTACCTGCAGCCACTGTAGGATATGAGTGATAGATTCATCTGTGATAGATTAGTTACGTCTGTTGGGTTTGATGGCACCGGTATAATTTTTGTCTGTTCTAAAGTATGTGTATTTATGAGAGATGTTTTTGCAGTCTTAGAGTTCAGTAAAGGTTATTCCGACAACGTGCTGATCGACTCTCTCAGCCCTTTTTTATTATTTGCTTCGAGGGACCTACAGGGACCCAACAGCCACACGCAGTTCACCGGTGACACCACTGTCACTGTCTCTGCACCTTCATGTTGGGATGGAGTGTTAGATTTTTGTCAAGCAATGTTTCTAATTTAGGCCAAAAAGTTAGCTTTTCAAGTCATCAGTCCACAGAACATTCTTCTAGTAGTCTTCTGTGTCATCCAAGAGGTCTTTAGCAAACTTTAAACATGCAGATTTTTCTTTCTTGGAAAAGTAATAGCCTCCTCCCCACTTTCCGCCCATGCACACTTTTCTTGTTCAGTATTTTTCTGATGATAGACTTAAACTCTGACATTAGCCAGTGCAAGAGAGGCCTGCAGATGCTTAAACATCATCCTGGGGTTCTCTGTGATCTTCTGCAGTACTGCCTTCCTCTTAGAGTGATTTTTGTTGGATCACTGCTCCTGGGGAAAGTAACAATGGCGTTGAATTTTCTCCATTTGTACAGTACCTGCCAGAGGGTTGATCGGCAAAGTCTTTAGAAACGCTTCTGTAACCTTTTCCAACTTGACGAACATCGACAGCTCTTTCCCTGAGGTCTGCCAGGACCAGCATGAACTCACAAACTTGTGTGGTAAAGACCAGACTTTTGTACTGAAGACTCAGGTTTACGTTTTTTACGTAGTGCAGGGGCACCGAAACTCAAACCTGACTGTCATCCCATTTACTGACACTCCTGATTCTAATCATCCCCGTAACTGAACTGAAAATCCTAGAGGTTTGCATACTTTGTTGGAATCGTTATGATCAAGAAATGAAAGAATGAGTAATACCATTTTGTCTTTCATTTCTTTTATTGGGTTCTTGTTATTTTTATGGCAGATGAAGATCTGATAACATTTCAGGTCAAATTTATGCAGAAATTCAGAAAATTCTAAAGCATCTGAAAACCTTCAAGCATCACCATATATATCATTACAGCACCTACAGCAAGACTCCATCCAACCATTATCATTTAACCACTTATGCTGAGGAGGGTCACTGTGGCCCAGAGCTTCATCCACAATAATATTCCTGAATCTATTTAATTCATGTTAAAAGGACTAGCAAAATATGCTCATTTCAAAAGTTCTTTTTCCAACCCCTAGTTATTTGAAATGTAAAATCACTGCAAGAGGAGGCATATGGTGCAGTAGCTAGAGCTGGGGGTTTATAAGACCCCAAATAAAACCCTTGACCAAAGTAGTTATGCTGAACTTCTTCAGCAAACAATACCCAAATGTATAAATAGGTAAATATTTAAGAAGCTTTGCATACAAATTTAACAGCACTAGTCAGTTTGGACAGATGGGTCCGCTGACTTAAAAATGATCATCCATCTCAGGGCAGGTTGTTATTCAAGAATTGTCTTTGCTATTGTTATGCAGCTTTACAAGATAACTTTTTTCAGCGTGTTATTCTCAGTCTCCTAAGTTAACATTTTCACGGTATTGTCTCCTTTGAGGATTAGCACTGATCAAAGCTCACTCCTCAGCGCAATTTTGTTTCGGCGCCGTTGAAGCGTACCTAAACTTTTCAGTGTATCCACACTTCTGTCAAAGGCTGATGAAGTACAAAGACGCAGTCGAGCCTTTTTTCCCCCCAATATACTCAGTGAAGCACTGAGGCTGCATGTTCTGTAGGTGTAAGTAATGATTGTGCTTCAGACTTTAAAAAAAAAAAAACTTGAATAATACATTGTCTAAGTCAGAGCTGCTCGGTAGCCAACAGCTGAACATAAATGTCTCCTTATATGTTCGTGGGAGGGGGGCAACTTGTCACCATTTGAACCTCTGATTATGTTGCAGAAGCAACAGAACAAATAAACACGACGTTCTGGTGTCATATTTCATCAGACTTTCTCCCATATAAAACTGCAAAGCATGAAAACAGCTGACCAGATTCACTGCAAAAAAAAGAGTAAGATTACAGGGAAAACAAGACAGCAAATACTTTTTATGGCATGGCACATAAAAAGATAAACACTTTGGGGTAGTGGGGGGGGGGGGGCATTTTACAGCAGATCACAGCAACTGCTGAGAAGATGTTCAGAGTGCTTCACTGTCACCAGCCTTATTCAAGGCGATTTTCCATAGCTGCCTTTAATAGAATTTCTGAACTAATTCAATAACAGCCTTTATATTAGAATTTAATGTATTCCAATTAGTCTTTAACAGTCAACAGCTGCATCTGTCTGATGTGCAAATGGGGGTCTAAACTCTCTAAACTAAGTGGGGGACATGAGGAGGGTGGAGAAGAACATCTACTGAAGCACAGACATGGTGAGTTCATCTCAGTCAATGGGTATTAACCTCCGTTTAGTAGTGTCTTGAGTTATGGATTATTTACTTTGCCTGTTTATCTTACATTTCCATTTCTTTAAACATGTAGCCGAATGACACGCGTTTTGTTGCTCTCGTGAGTCCCCGCCTCTGCATGTCGGACTTTTCCACCACCCCTCAACCCCTCAACCTCCTCCTTCTGGAACCCATCCCGGAGGTTCATCCACGAGGAGTTCCGCTCTTTCTTCAAGAAACTTCCCAACCTCTCTTAGTGGGGTAGTTAAACACAATAGCAATAGTTATAAATAAAACCAGCCTGGACCAAGAAAAAGGTGGAAGTAAGGGACTGAAGAAGCCGATCGCAGACGTTTTGCCGACTGAACCGAACCGGGACGCACCCAGAAGGATGTGGGTTTGGTACCTCCTGCTGGGGTCGGCATCAGGCTCCAGCTCCTTCGGTGAGTGAATGAGGGGGTGAGAAAGTGAAAGTCAACATCTGGTCCGAAAATCCCGCGACTGTGTCACGTGAAAGTTTTGGTTGGACCTCTTGGTCCAAAGTACCTTTCGACTTATAGTTCACTTCGAACGTCACAGAATGCAGGTTTGGCGACGCGTTTTCCCGACAGTCCGCATTGTGCGTCTCCCGCTTAGTCCCGCAACCCGTTATTCCTCATTTTCTGCGCAGTTAAGACGAAACGCGAGTTACATGTCACAGCCTTGAAGAGGTGTGAAGAAGAGAAAGGAGGAGATGCCCAGGTGGAGAAAACTGAGCTGCCATCGCGTTTTAAGCAACTTCACATCAAGCTGAGAACTTCGTTTAGTAAGGCAATTCGGGGTAGCGGGGGGGGGGGTCCAGAAAACCTCTTTTCAACTTAAATGACTGTATTAAATCTATTTAAATTCTACATTTCATAGTTGTTATCCCCCGGAGAAGATAACCTGCATAATCTGGGGGCAAACATGAGGTACGTAGTGTGGCAGAAGGGTTTGGGTACAAACTGTGTGTTTGGGATAGTCTGTTAGGAGGAACATTGATATCATGTCCCCACAGATCATAAACAGATCAGTTACGTAAAGTTTCGAGTTGACGTGGTTGAACATCCCGCCGAGGGATCGTATCGGAGTGTGTGGCCTGTAATCTGTCAAGGCGAGAACACCCCTGACCTCATCTCTCCTCCCGGCTCACAGGTGGCCTCACTAAGGACAACGTGGTTTGGCCAGACAAACATTAGAAGCGGCCTCAAAACTAGAGCCTTCCTTCAGAAAGATGCACGATAAACCATTTGTTGCGACACACTCACTACTTTACTTTATTTCGATTCCTAAGTCCTGTTTTATAAGTCGACGTCCCATAATAATTGCCAGTATTACCAAAGAAAAGCCCACAGACTTAAAATAAAACTAAGTCTCAGGGTATCGAGTTTGCCAGACTTTCAAGTTTTTGTTCTTTGTCTGCAGATGTGAGTCCTGTGAATACTTTTAAGTGTTGGGTTAGTGGGCATAATAAGGATAAAAATATCAGCCTACGCACATTGAGTGTAGAGGCACAAACTTTTGACTGTAGATCAGCACATAGATGTTTGTGTTTGAGGTGAAACGAACATACGGTGCCGAGCGTGGGACTCCATGCAAGTATGATACATCTACCACAACTATGTGGAAAATACTGTGGGTACGAAGATGATTGCTTGGCTCGTGGATTTGTGGGATCAGCCTTACTTTAACTCCTCTGTTATGCCGTTGTCAAACGGTACAATTTGTTAGTGTGTGAGAAAGAATAGATGTCGGTGAAGCTTTTAGCATCCTTATAACAAGGTATCCCAGTCAGCAAAGGATGTGAGATTTTTCCCAAATTTATTCCCGTTCAGTATTTTTTTTTTTTTTTTTGTAAGGAAAACTCTTGACTTGCATTGTGCAGTCAAATTAGACTTTTTGTTATAGTGCAGATATGGATACTCTGTTTTTTAGAAACTTACAAAGTCAGCTGAAACTGCATGATATTATCAAGACCCCTGTAGTTGGTATGGAATCTGCTTGCATAAACATTTATATAAATTATGTCCTTAGTTTTCTTCCTTTTCTGCTGATGAAGTATATAGCAACCCTTTATTATGATACAAGCCTTGTGAGTCACGTCAGGAAACTGCTTTGTTGTTTAATCTGAGTGTTATATCAATTCTTTCTTATTACATTTTCTATGATAACTTCTGGATATTTGCTGACTTTGAGGATCACAGTTATTACAACATGAACTGCTGTGACCGGTATCATCCTCAAATGGTAAACAGTTTGACCAAGATATGTCAAATCTTTTCTCCTCGTGCTTACTGATCTACTGCGGAAAGAAGGTCTTGTGGACTCACTCGCTGCATTTAATTTTTGCTCTGTGGCTGCTTCTGTTTCAGTTTTACCTGCATTTCTGGTACATGTTTATAGAAGTGAATGAGCAGTGATTTTTCCAATTTACTGGTGGATAAACAAGCTTCACTTTGCCTGAGTCTTGAGGTCCCCTGTGGCAGTTTTTAAACACATGTACTTTATATGTCTCATGTTTTTGGCTTTACAGCTGAGGTTTCCATCATTTTTCTATTTCACATAATTTAATGCACCTTAAGAGAAGGTGGTTTATCTTAGATCTCCGGTTTTTAGAGGCCCATAGGCTGCAGTCGAAACTATAACCACATTGTATATGCTGTAGACCAGAGATCTTCAGTCCTCCTTGAGGCAATCGATAATGTGCAGTAAGTGGGCTTTATTCCAGTCTCTTTAGATCCTGTCAGAAGTTTCTAGCACTTTTGGCAAAAAAAAATGAGCTGACCATATACTTTTGTAATAATCTTAATGACGCTGTACTCCACATTTCACACTTGGTTTAAAATGCTCCGTTTTTTTCCCCCCACACATCTAATGGAAAATTTAACTCTTTCATTTCCATCGATTGCTTTGTTTTAGAACAAAAACCCGTGTAGACTGTCGATCGCAAAGAGCTCCAGTCCCACCAGTGAACAGCGCTGGATGCCCAGTCCTTTTTATCAGCTCCAAATGACCTCTTTATTGACGGTGTTAACTGGTCACTCCTATTCTGGAAACATCATTTAGCTTTACGTGTAAGGTTAGCAGCATTTTCTCCATGGAGAAGATTTGGAATTTACTATCAAGTAGACTTTTATGCTTTAGTTTGTGGTTTTTTATTTTATGGTGAAGCTAAAAGCCATATTCATGCTCACTGGGCCAAAAAATAGTATGTCACGTGCAGTGGGCCATGTATGTCGAAAGACTGAGTGAACAACACGTAGCATAAAAGATCTCCATTTGGTCTTAGGGGAGCTTTCGGAATTGGACCACAAACCTACTTGTAACCAGTTTAAATGAATCATTATTTAATTTTAGTATTTAATGGTGTCACACAAGACATGAGGTCTTGGTGAACATGCTTCCTCCATGGTTTTTTCAGTAAACAGTTGGTAAGCCACAACTTTGCATGCCAAGGGGTGTTTGTTAAAGTGCCAGAATAAAAGAACACGGATACTATATACAATATTTACAAACGGACTCCATGGATCGATCACAAGGGCAACCTACAAAAACCACTGGCATTCATCTCCGTCAGTTTCCTGCAAAAGAGCAAATTAACCTTCTTAAATAGCTTCTCTATTTAAACCTAAGTTATACATTAAGCTTTTTTGCTTGATTTTTGCATCAATATTATTTACCTATATCTTACAATCTATCCTTTTTATAAAATACAACAATTCATCCAAACCAAGGAATTACAAATACCCCCAGCAATGAGTTTTCCCCATCCAGCTCCAACTGAGCATGTGCATTATAAGGTAAACAGTTCTCATGGATGAGTAACACAGAAGTAAAATCGGAGCGTTACACATAAATTATACATCTCAGAGGAGAAAGCTGAGTGTTTTTCTTTTTGGTGTCTGTGTGACAGAGAAGCATAGTAAGTTTAGTGGTTGTACACACTTAAGTTAGCTTACCTGACTGCAACGAATAAGTCTTTTACCAGCATTTCATTTTATTCTTTTGCTTCAAAAAGGAATATAATAGTGAAATGTACACAGAACTTAAATTATCGTAATATTAATAATGTGTTGTTAAAAACAGACAAACATTGTTCGCATCTGCTTATTTGTATGAATAGAAACGCGCAAGAATGCGGGCCAACTGGTAAAAAAAAAGCAAAAGATTTAGGCCTTTCTGACCAAGGGAATTGCATAAACAGGCAAATAATTCCAAGAAGATCTGAGTTCAAAACAAGACGTTTCAGAATCAGTTTGCCATCTTTTTGCGAGCGGGATGTTGGAAATGTGTCTGCCATTCACCCAGTCACTTCTCCTGCGTCCACTTGTACCGTCGCTGTTTGCCTCCTACGAAGAGCTGCTTTTAAACTGTATATTAGGGCTTCTGTTGTATTTTCATTCCGTTTAATAGCCTGGCATATATAAGTTAAACAGAACATCCTGGCAAACACCCAGCAGTGTTTAGCAGCAAATTCAAACAAAATTGTCAGCTTAACGGGTAACTTGTTTGTGTTGTTCGTGTTTCACACCGTACATGAACTAGAAATCTTAAAATCTCATCTGCATTACAATGAACACAATGACCGTGTTTGGGTCTAAATTCTTTATGGCCTTCAGTTAAATGTTCTGTGCCCCCCCCCCCCCCCCCCCCCCCCCCCCCCCCCCCCCCCCCCCCCCCCCCCCCCCCCCCCCCCCCCCCCCCCCCCCCCCCCCCCCCCCCCCCCCCCCCCCCCNTGGTTTATGGGAATCACAGCTTGTGCAAACCAGGCCTCTGAAGTTTATTTCATTGCATTCTCTTTTTTATTATTTCTTTATTTATTTTTGGATCAGAGCTATTTAATATGGCCTATTGGATGTGATAAAACAAGAGTAAATTAATTCCTCTTAACTGCGCAGTCAGTTGTTATTGCGAGGTTTACTGCTGCTGGTAATGCAGTTGGATAATGTTCTGCTCACACGTCTGAGGATCTCCCATGGCTTATTTGAAATACCCTGGAAGACAAGAGTAGTAATGGCCTCACTTTTCCAGTTTAATAAAGCAGAGAGCTGTATATATTAGATGAGAACAATGGGCAGGTTAAAGGCGCACGGTGCAAGTGATCGGATAGTCAGTAATTTATCTCTAGTTCTATTACCAAAAAAAAAGCTTTTATTAGAAGTGACAGAAGTCGAGAGTTGGATTGTTAATCACAGGTGTGGTTTAAAGCGCTTTGGTGCCAGGGCTTCCCTGTGCAGCTCCTTCTCCTTCAGAGCACAACTATCCTCGATTACTTCTGACCTTTTGTCTCACTTCATTTAGGCCCAGTTTCCCGGTGGCTAAGATTGAACCTGGCAGCATTTCCACCGCATGCTGTGGCACCGTGGCAGTTTTTCTGGGCGACTCAAAGGAAAAGTGAAACCAAAATGAAAACAAGCGGATAGAAGCAGGCTCATGTTTTCACCGATCAGAGCCGCTCAGTACTCGGGAGGGAAATTTTGCAGCCTCAACTTTGGGATACGCCCCCCCGCACTTCATCGCAGACAGGCTGTGTGATCCTGATTTTTTTTTTTTTTTTATTCTTCTTCTAAAAAAGTTCTCATTTAAGTGACGTCTACTTTCATTCCCTGAAATGGATGGCCGAGACAAGGCCGCCTTAAGAATGTGAGAACTGTCTGGCCCTGCCTTTCTGCCATGCTCAGGATGAGAAAAACAGCTTTTTGTTCCGGCCAACACCGACTCCGAGGCGGTTGGTTTTCATCAATGTAGCTGATTCCCTGTCCAAAACTTTACTTCATACATTTCTTCTTAATCCCCCTCTTGATGTTCTGACTGGCACTGAGACGAAGGGGGTAAAAACAGAGATTGGATGTTGTGTGATAATACGGTTTTAGAGCGGCTCATTTGTTAAGATACTGGAGCTTAATGTGTGTTTTTTTTGCTGTTCTGCTGTTTGCGTGTATCTGTCAATTAAATTTCGCCTGCAACGCGGTGCGTTTCCCGGGTGCTGAAGGGCATTGACACATTTCCCACGTTTGCAGCATTCTTTAGAAGTATTCTGTTTGTTCATCTTTGACTTGACAAAATGCCTGAACAGCCCCTGACACATCTTTGCGCACACACAGTAACACCCTGGATCTTCCCACTACAGGCAGAGCAGGTGCTGAACAGCTCCTGGGCTGTAGGTTCAGATGTCAGTTCTGGCTCTGGTTGTGTGGAGTTTTCAGAGACATGTGAACCAGTGAGTTTAAACCGTGTGTGTGTGTGTGTGTGTGTGTGTGTGTGCGTGTGTGTGTGTGTGTGTGTGTGTGTGTGTGATTTCCCTGCAATGTCCTGGTGACCCATATGCTTCTTGGGGAAACGCACGTCCTTTGACATGCGTAAGAAATGTCAGCCTCTACATCCATACCATCTTGTCTGATGCAGTGTTACAGTGGTCTTGAACCTGCACCAGAAGCATATGGGACTGGTAATGCTTTTTTCCTCACCAAAGGTACCATGTGCCTTTGGGGGGGGGCATCTGCCATGATCTGTGCTCTCCAGCCTCGGCAATGACACCGCTGACATTCAGCCCTTTGATTTAGCTCTGATCCACCCTGTTCGTGGATGTCCTTCGTTCCTAAACAAGGTTGAGTGCCCATTATATTGCATTCGAGATGATTTCTTCAGTGACAGATGGGGAAAGAGAAGGGGAGGGAGAGCGAGAGAGAGGTGGAGACCGTGAGGGAGAGATAAGAGAGAGATAGTGCCTGACAGACAAGGACAACCAGTGACAGTCACAGTACATCCCATTCCTCATATTTATTCTCCTCCTGGACTGGAAGGGACATTAACCCGTTCGGCAGAGGGCGAGAGCCCCCGGCAGACGCTGCTGTCATCTGTGACGGTGCAGCTCAAAAAGGATAAAGTACATACTGAGAGACGGATTATTTACCCTTGTAAATCTTGTCACTCTGTCAGCGTAGAGAAGGGAGTTACTGGTTTGGACGTACCTGTCTCTCGCTGTCTCACATTGAAAGGGACGAGTCACAGCCGGCACCACCGGCGCTGTTACTCTCTGTCTGCAACAAGTCCAAAGCCGACGTTACTGCTCCGTGATCCAGTTTAAAGGAGGAACCGATGATGAAAGGCAAAAAACGGGCATCAAAAAAAGATTTTGATAAATAAATGAAGAACTTTAAAACTGGGTCACTGAACAGCCCCAAAATACCCGTACTTTTTTCCTTCTTTTTAAATATGTTATTTTCAGTTCTTGGACAGCTGATGTCTAGATTGTTGTTTATAAAGGGGAATCAATGTGTTGTGGCACAGAAGTGTCTTCTATATCGACCTTCATCACGCCTGGGTACGGTACTGTTCCAGTTTAGTCTATTTGGGTTGAGGTGTTCTTTGTGTTATTTTTTGATGCACTGCGCTCGCTTCCAATGCTTTCTGCACACAACTTATGGGCGAACAACCGGGACGAGTTCCAGGGTCTTTGCTTTTACTTGTGCATCACATGTTATCTTTTAGTCTGAGTTTTTCATTTGTGTGTGTTTGTGTGTGCGCACATTTGCACATATCTCTGTGTGTTTATTTAATAAGAAGATGTAACATGATTTTTTCATTGTTTCGGTGAAGTGCTCTGTTCAGTTACTTGAGTCTGTTACTGTATGACTTGTAGGTGAGGGAAAGGGGAATAATAGAGATGCCAGGGGATGGTTGTGAACTTACCTTGCAATATGGAACTTGAATGCAAATAAAGCCACCTTCATCATAGCTACAGCTAATCTGTACTGTCACTTGTGGTCTCCAGACAGCCAGGAGAAACCTGCTCTTGCTGACTCTTGATGCCGCTTCATCTTTTCTATCTGTCAACAGATGACTGTGGTTGTGCAAATGCTGCCCACCTTACTGAACTGGCATTGATGTGGTGGCCTGTAGAATCTCTCATCGAGATATTTGCAAGAGCAGAACCGTTCGCCTTCCATATGGATGCGCATCAAAGGCGAAGGAGACCAACCCCAGATGTCCTTTACTTCTCTCATTTCATTCCCTTCAGCCTGTTTGTGTAGGAAGAAAATTTGAGTTTTGAATATTTTTTTAGCTGTTTTGCTACTCTTACCCCGTTTTTTTTTCTAGTTCTTGCTATTATTTAGAATTGATGTTTAGATGTTTTCTGAATGAAGTAGAACCTACTTTCATCATCAAAACACTGTTCTGCATGTACTCTTCTGAGACTAATGGCTTTGGGTTGCATGCGCTTGCTGCATATGAGAAGCTCAAATTCATTTCATCAAAAGTGTAGAAAAAAGTTAAAAAAACTATGAACTTTGCTATGTTGGAAGGCAGTAAGAAAGATTGTAAGTATGACAGAGGGAACAAATCTGAGAAGGCACCAGGTAACTGCATTACTTACCGTTATTACTTGTTTAAACATGCTTAATAAATGCAGTCTCTTCTTAACAGAATGTTGGGTGGCTGCAAGAAGCCTCCAAATAATATCTAAACCATTCGCCTAACCACTTATAGCTATCGGCCTTACGGGAACACAGCGCCGTAAAATTCGCGTGAATTACGTAGCAAAGGCGTGTTTATGGAACGGCACAAATAACCGGCAACACTCAGTTCATCGTAGCACAGACGGAATAAACCCAGACAATGCTTTTATAGGACAAACTGGACAGGAGAGTAAACGCAACTGCGGCAGAAGAGCTCGGAGGGCTCGTTTCTTGCTCGAACCTGTCAACCGAAAGCCTTGTTAAAAATAAAAAAAAAAAATAGTTCCCAGCAAGTGGGGCTAAATTTTTTCACCGGTAATGTAGTTCTGTCAGCGTCAGGTTTTATCGCATTGGCTAGTTTCGGCGGACTGGGACGCTTCTCTGTTCTGTCCATCACGACCGCCTCTTTCCACAGTTGGCCAGTCCATTAATGAGGGCTTCTCGGACGAAGCTCAGCCGGTACAGGGTGAGGGCTGCCCCTCGGAGTCCACTGGAAAACCTGTGGTGTAACGTAATGAGGCGTACAGATTATGGTTTCTGCCTTTTGTTGCCTAATGAAGGGTGTCAGAGAGTACGAGGCTTGTGGGAGACAAACCTTTGGGCATGTTTGGATATAATGGGAGCTGAACAGTGTGTGGCATTTCTGAGAATATCACTGCGATCCTCATGCCTGCTTGTTGATTTAATTCCCTGCCCTCGGGTCGATCCTCCATCCATCTTTATCTCTGTTCCGTGAGGAAAGTTGGAGAATGTGTTTTTGTAAAGGGTTTTGAAAGAAGCTGTATGCTCTCTGACACAACCGACGGTGTACAGATTGGTAGATTTTTCTTCTCATTTTTCCTGCAGTGGAATTATTGAAATCTGCAGAAAGGTCACCATGAACACCCCCCCCCCCGGTTGTCACAGTAGCTCATCCTCTCATGGTGGATCTTGTCTTGTGCTGTTTCTTTCATGCAAATAGACCTAGAGTTGTTTTCTTTCTTTTTTTTTTAAATCATCTTCTTTTCTCAGGGAGCCAGCTGCTGTCAGGGAATAACTCCACCCCGGGGTGCAACATACCTGGTAACTTCGTGTGTGGAGACGGGAAGTGTGTCCCGGGGGCCTGGCAGTGCGACGGTCTGCTCGACTGCTCTGACCGGAGCGACGAGAGAGACTGCCGTGAGTACAATTCGCATCCTGGCACAGAATCACACGTGGATTCGTTTAATGCAAAGCAAGAAATCCTGGTGTTGTCGTGAGGGTAAAATTTCAGGGGAAAAAAAAATGATTGCAAGTTTAATCCAAAATAACATTAACAGCTGCATTTGATGAGCCAAACTTTGCAGCCATCGCTTCTCCTCCTGCCTCGTACTCTTCCCCTTCTTGTCGTCTTGCTTGAAACATGAGAGTAATCTCCACGTACCCTCCAGGTTATTCTTCATGCCCATTTTTCTCCACCTCCTCACGTCAGAGATGAGAACCGCTCTGTCATATTTTAGATATAGTGAGTTTTCAGACATTCTCTTTAACTCCCTCCTCCCTCCACAAGAACAGCCTGCACTTTACCCGGGGATTGTTCCTCTGCATAGCTACAGAGGGGAGCAGTCTGTGCCAACCCTGGACCACGGTTTTACCAGGGTGTGTGGTTGTAACCTCCTAGGAGACTGAGCCTGGACTGGGTAACTACTTGTCCATTGTTAGGGAGCGCCTCTTCTGCTCTACTCTTCTGTCTGCAGACACTAAAATCTCTGCGTTTCATTCCAATCCATACAAGAGGTTCCACAGCGATCCCTTTCATTCATTCCTTCTTATTCTCTTATTATTGCCCTGTTGACATCACAGTCTAAGGATTATTTTTTGCCTTCCATTATCTGCACTGCTTCTGGGCTAAAATAAGTTTGCTTTAAATTAAATTAATTTAAATTAATTTTCTTGTATAAATATTTAATAACATTTTTTGTCTGGCGAAAGCTTTCAAAACCATTGATTTCTTTTTTAAAAATTTTAACTGTCGCGTTCCGTGTCAACTCTTTATGTTTGCCTGCTGTTCACAACGTTGCGCATCTTATGGCTTTGTTCAAAATGCCTCCCTCTGTCAACCAAGCGACCTGATTTATGTGAAATCTCTTCATTTTCTCCATGTGTTTCCCATATAGCCAAAAAAACTGATTAATACTATTCCACAAACACTCATTCCTCTGCTTTCTCTTTTTACCGTAGTGTCTTCTCTATTTACACCCGTGGTCACATTTCTTTCCCCACAGCTATGAGTTCAAAAGCTGGGAAATGTGAGTCACGCAGACCTGGGGCACGTTTTTTATTTGGATTTTCTGCGGTTTCCCGGCACGGCTGTGTTTGGGTGGTCAGTCGAGCTTAAACTGCTCTGCCCTGATTTGTTTGTGTCCTAAGAGGATGAGTACGGAGGAGGGGGACCTTCCTCCTGTTCTTCAACACATTATTTTTTCTTGGTTGTTTAGCCTCTCAGTCAAAGTCAGTCAAACACTCATCACCACGGTGGCAAACCGAATTTCGCATTTCAGATTTCTCCTGCCACCACACCTGTCAAGCCTGTAGTTTTTATATATTTTTATCATACTTCTTTTTTGATACTTAGCCCCCGTACTAAATCCGGCTTTCGTTTTTCCGTTTTTATTTCTGGCCTACATTCACAGGGAGTGGTTACTGTTTTTGTGACGTATGAGGGAAACATGAGTTCATATTCCTGTTGTTGGCTGCTGGGGGTCTGTGCCGCAGTAGTTTGGAGCCCTATGTGAGCCCTGTCTCTGGGGGATGGGAGCTAATGGGCAACAAGGCCACAGCTGCTGACTCAACACACGCAGAGTCAGAACAAATGGCTCTTTCGGCCCTTCCTTTTACCACACCCCAGGGGGCAACCTAGTGAAGGCCGAGACACAAGGAAGGGCGTCTGTGACCAAAGACTGAGTTTGAGTGAGCTTTATTGCACAAATTGCTCTCTTTCCACACACACACACACACACACACACACACACACACACACACACACACACACACACGCACGCACGCACGCACGCACGCACGAAAACTAGAAAGGCCATCTACAAGATTAAGATCCTGGGCACAGTTTTGCCCTTTTCCGTTCAAAGATCAAATGTAGAAATGCAAGGGATACAAACCTATTTTAGGGATTATTTCTGATTTATCCATCCTTGTTTATTGTTTATTTACTTTTTAAAGCTGTAATTAGTTTTTAGTTCCCAGTGCCAATTGGATCTAATTTTTTTTTTTGTAAACTCGGTAGTTCCATTTTATTTACAGTGCATGTCCTTGATATATTGTCAGCACGACTGACCGCTTTATTTTTTAGAGGAGCGCTCCGCTGGTTGCCTTAGAAACCGTGAACTGGGATATTATTATTTTTCCGTTTCAAGACACTTGGCAAATAAAATCAGTCTTTATTATGCTGTTTGCTGACTACGTTCTTAAAGCCCGGCCACAAAAAAAAAGACATTAATAAAATCAGTGTTAAACTGTTGTTTGCGCAACGCGACAGCATCTTTCTCCCGTTTGTAAATGGGATATCGTACATCAGCAACTAGCTTGCTTTACCTCTACACTAGCCTCCGTTCGGTTTTAAATATATAAATAAGACCTCTCTTTAGTAGAAATGAGATGCCGGCCGGCTTTGTGTCTGTTCTGAGGCCGATCAATGAGCTGCTGTAATTGATAACCCAACAGGCTTTAAATATTCTTTAAAAAGACCCTGTGAATATTGACTAAGTGCATTTTGCAAGTTTCAGAGAAATTCTCTCATCAGTAGCTTTTGGACAAAGCAGAACCGAAAATAGTATTAAAAAAGTGATGTCCTCAGACCCTTGAATTTTTTTTTTTTTATTCAGTTATGTTTTGATGACACCTGTTTGATGCATGTATCCTTAGTTCAGCTGGGGGTTTAGACACAGCAGAAGATTTTATTAGCAAATTTAAGGATAATATGCAAGATGTGTGATGCACCTGCGTTAATGCTAGCGTTAAATGTCGACGTTTTGTTCAAGGCCCGGTTTGACTTTGACATGGATTTAACCCACAGCCTCCACCCGTTCTGTCCCAGCGTCCCGCACGCCAACGCCCAAATGCCATTAGCTATCGGTTCTGCCGGCTTTAAGGTCAAAGAGCTCTTTCGACTCAAGTCACCTTCAGCCGACACACGTCGCCTTTTTTCCCCTCCACGTGGCCCTTCCACGCGTGCCGCCGCTTCCATCTAACCGCCCTAACAGATCCCCTTTTTGCCTCGCGACGTGCTTCTGTGGGATGCTGGCATCGCTGTTTTGCGGCATCCCGAATCCGATCTTCAGGTAGGCCGGTTACAGCTGAGGTCTGGGTTTGCCGGCGGTAGTAGGTTGCTCCGACTTCTGCTTCTGTGTTTTTGCCAGTCTGCTTCTGAAAAAAAAATGTCAGAAGTTTTTAATTAAGACCATATGTCGGTGCTGTTCTGGGGTTTTATGGAATACAAATGGGACTCAGCTGGGAAAACTGCAGAGTTTGCTGAATGGCTAAGTCCGTGTTCTTTAGAATTTGCATACAAATGGAGAAGTGGGGAAGGTGTATTTGTTGAAGTTACTCGGGTATAATGTGGAAGGACCGAACGGGTTTGTGGCTTCACGCCGCTGCTCGGCGGTTGGCGAGATTCTCATTTGTTCGCTTTTTGTTCTCGTATGATAACTTCTCTTTCAGCTCACTAGCCCTTTTAGTGTTTTTTTTTTTTTTTTGCTTGCTAGCTTAACTTTTTGTTCACATTTGACAGTAGAACCGGACACAGCAAATGATTTGAAGGCCTTTCCAACAAAGGGAAAAAAGAGAGAGGGGGAGGAGTTTTTTTTCTGGGAATATAACTTCTTTGGCTCTGAAAAGCTAGTGGCATAAAGCAACAAAAAAAAAAAAGGAGTTCAAATGTTAACGGAAGGAATGACTTAAGCCAGAAGAGGTATAAAGGAAAAAGAAGACAATTTCACAAAGAACAGATTTGCAAAACAAATGTCGGCCCTATAATATTCTGCCTTTTTTTGTGGTACCCAATTATCCCGGCCTACAGTTTCCCTACAAAAAGACCGTCCGTGATTAGTTTTTTGCCCTAAATCTCAGTTGGCTCTGCCATTAAGGAAAATATTCAAAAAGAGCTGGCATGTTAAGGAGTCTATTTTCTGCATTTGGTAGTTCCTCCATAAAATAGCCATTAACTAGAGTTTTCGTAAGGATTTTATAAGGTGAGCCTGGATTATGGGGTTCTGATGAATCCCATGAGATGAATCCATGAAGCCGGTGTGGGACAACAGTGCTACCGCTGTCTTGCTCTTTGGTCTAAATTATAAAATGAGATGCAGGAATGAAAAGATCAACCCATCTAGAGGCCAGTGAAGCCACAGGTCTTTTATCCCACTGAATGTGTCCTTATTGCCCCCATTACAGTTAGGTTTGCCAGAACATGGTAGTCATACTGAAAGTACTGTAGCTAAAGATGACTTCTTTCCTTACCATGTTCTGCACTTAGATTTACACTGCTTTGCATAAATGCATTTTCTCCTACAACCCTAAGCAAAAGTGTAATTCAAATAAAAGGATGACAACAAACAGCTATGAAAGCGCAGCACCACTTTGCTGGTTTGCTTTAAATCGATAGCAGTGACATACAGTGGAAACAACAAATACGCAGCGGAAAGCAGCATGTGGTGTTGGACTGATTTACAGAGCAGGTGAGGCAGAGAGTTAAATGGGTTTGAAAGATGTCACTGTTGAAGTCCTTGTTGGCTGCTGGAGAGGGGGGACTCAGCAGCTCTGAGGGACAGAGAGAGTTTCTTCAACCACCCCGAGGCGAAGTGGTGGGGTTTCTGGACATATGGGAACACTTTAGCGGGTTAAAAACAACTCGCTCCGTGGGATGCTGGATAAGTTGAAGAGGCTCGACAGCACAAGCTCTTGGATCTGACAGGAGGGCAGTGCACTTATAAAACACTGTCACAGCATTAAAGGCAGAACAGTGGTGCTGTAGCTCCTGGAAGTGTGCAGGATGTGACCCTAAATCACAGATGGTTATAGCAAGACACCAGCTAAACTTTGGCAGCGTGACGTGTACCGACTGTCAGCGATGTGTAAAATCTGAAGTCCTTTTTCCTCCTCAGCTGCAGTTAGAGGGCTATATGTTCAGAACTCTTTATGCTTTCATGGCGTGAAATCCCAAGGAGGTACTCCGGTTGTCCACAGCCTCTGTTATTGATGATATAGCACCTCCCCACAGTACACTTACGTTTATTTACCGAACTGACACTTCTCAACGTGGGGCTACTTACTGTTTACTTACTTGATTTACCCTTTTAAACAGCTGGATGGTTTTTGCATCTGGACATTATGAGACCGGGCTAATTTTCAGCACCTTTTGCAATGCCTCTACATATGAGGTAAATGTGTAAGAACTTGTTTTAAGGTTCTTTTGCTCGGTGTTATAGTTTGTGACGGCTTCTCGTAATTTTACCCTTTGCTCATGCTCCTTTTCTCCTGTCGCAACTGGCAGAGACTCATGTGTTTTTGCATCTGTACCATAGCCAAGGTGAAGTCCAAGTGCGCACCCACCTTCTTTGAATGCGCCAACGGGGTCCACTGCATCATCGGGCGCTTCCGCTGCAACGGCTTTGATGACTGTCCGGACAGCAGCGACGAGGAGAACTGCAGTAAGGGTCCCAGCGGAAGAAATCACACGTAGATGCGTTCGGTCAGAATCAAATGTCTGTCCATCCATCCATTTTCATTAACCACTTGTCCTCAGCAGGGACACGGCAGTCAGCTGGGGGGGGGGTGCTTGGCTGCAAAACTGCCCCTGGCTGGGACTCCCGTCCATCACAGGATGGCTACACACACCCATTCACACACATTATGGGGAATTTAGTGACCGATTAACCTGAAACGCACGTCTTGGGACTGTGGGAGGAAACCCTTGCAGAAACACGCAAATGTGACGTTGCCAAAATGATTTTGTCAACAGCACCCATTTTCAAATACTGTTATTCTGGGATGTTCTGGATCTTGATCATTTTCACACATGAATATTATTTAAATCATGGCTCGAGGAGCACAACCTCATCCAGTTCGATCGATGCACAGACAACTCGGGCTGTCTCCTCACCACTGTTTGGTCCAACAGCGGCGAACCCCTTGGTGTGCTCCACGTCGAGGTACCCCTGCAGAAACGGCCGCTGCGTGGACCGCAGCTTCCTGTGTAACGGTCAGGACAACTGCAGGGACAACAGCGACGAGGAGGACTGCCCAGATACCTCAGGTACTCTCATTACCTGCGTAGAGGGGAGGAAAAAGAAAAAAAAAACCTGGCAGATGGCACTTGGTAATATCCACCTAAATCACGAGCAGCACCTGGCAGCAGTTACACACATATATTAGGTCATGCCTATGAGCAGAATTATTCTCATATACTTAAGAGATTTGCAGAATTTACGTGCTTCAGGTATATTTCACAGCTGGAGGCAATGAGCCAAAGCCATGATTAAATCCAATAAAGTCAAAGGAATGCGCTTTTTCTGTTCTGCTTTTATCCGGACGAGTCCTGAATTTGGCAAAGTGCTGAGGTGGGAGTGTCACTGAGAAACTGGGACAGCCAGTTTAGTGCCGAGCCCTGGAGAACAATTGGGTAAAGGATTGAAGTTTGTATACAAAAGCTGCTTTGGGGGGGTATAAGATAAGACACCTGAACTGAAGAACACAGGACTGGTGGAGGAGGAGATGAGTGACAGTACCATTATTTACAAAACACACTCGGGGTGCAGCAGAAAAGAGGTGCAAAGAGAGGTAATGCCGGCTTCTGATTTTGCCCACGTATAGAAAGTGATCGCGAGCATTAGTTGTTGTTAGTTTTCATCGCTTATTACAATGCATGAATTCAAAGCTCGAGCAGCTTCAGATCCCCGGTTCTTCTCCTCCCAGCCCTAGTTTAGCGCCACTCCGCAGTCCCTTACTTGGTTCTTGTCCATCCCGTGCACTTGCACCCTCATCCATGCTCTGACTTATCTGAGGATGGGGTGTGAGCTCAAACGCGGGGGTGGCGTTCCTATTCGGACGCTGTGTCTTTTTTTTCAGGCCACTGTTATCAAGAACAGATCCTTCAGCCACCTGCGTTTGAGCGCAAACACTTTAGCAGATCCTGGGTGTGAAGGACACGGTCTTATGCTGCTAAGGTTGCTGGCGAACGTCCCTGGAGGGGCAGCGCGCTTCGGTGGCATCTTTGCCTGTCTAGATGTGATCCCAAAATGCAATTAAAATATGTGAAGTCACTTTGGATAAGAGTCTGAGTAACGCTAATCCTAATACACTATTGAGGTTTATTGAAGTTTAATTTCGGGAAGATGACTCATGAGAAGCGTCCCTGTTTGCCTCCTCCTTCTCTGGACTTTTCCCTGCCCGGATCCTCACGCAGCCACCGAATCCCCTGCGCGGCCAGGCTGCTCCCTGCAGCCCCCCTCCTGCAGCCCGACGTGTTAATTCTGCCGGGTTCTAGTGGCAGTTTATACCCAGTTTATCCTGGTTAAAAATTTGGGCCACGCTGTGGACTGTGAGGCCAACAGTGGACTGAATTACAGAGCAGAACGATTAAGTGTTTTTATTGAATTCAACACGTGGGGAACAGATATAAAGCTGGAGTTGCACTGAACTTCACTGTTGGAGCAACAGGTGACATAGCGGTTAGAGCTGCTGCCTTGCACTTGGTGGAGTTTAAATCTTACATGCTGCTGTCCTCTTATTTACCTTGTATTAATACTACCAAAGTTGCCCAGCTTTATAAATGGTGAAATAATTGAATAGCTTAATGTCACAAATTGCTTGAGAGAGAAGCGTATGAATTTTTCTTAAGTAAATGATTTTTCCTCAGAAAAAATTGCAGAATGTAATTTTGAAGCTTGGAGACGTTGGATGTACGGCAGTCTGAAAAGGCCTCCGACATGCTGTATGTGTGCCAAGTCTAAAGTAGGTTGGGGAAGTTTTTCTTCTCCAGCGCTGTTGTTTTTCTCAAGTCTGGTATCTCACTGGAGGATGGAGGACCACAGAAACTGGGCATGTTTGCGTTCTTCTGCTGCACCAGTTCCCGGTGTCCCCGAAAGGCCAGAGACACCACAACGTGCGTCTGCCGACGGGACTGCAGGCGCAGTGACGCACATGTCACACGCTTTCTTTGTGCTCCTCAAATTTCGGCTCGTGGTTCCACGTCCGGCTCACGAACGTATATTCCAGGATTGGCCGTGTGGAGTTTAATAACTGTTTCCAGGCCACAAAGCCAGGTACCTGGTGTAGGTCACTCAGCTGAACCTGACACTGGTGGATAGTGACTAAAGAAAGCGCCGGAATGTGATGGATGCATGGGAGTGGAGCGGGGTAAAAAAATGCGGCTCCCAGAAGAAGACTCATGTTCAGTGAAGTAGAGGAGCCCTGAAAAGCCGTGTTAGAAGATTGAGGAGGGGTGAAATGAGAGATGCCGCCGTATTATTTTTAATATCATTCATTTATTTTGAAAGAAAACAACTGCCTCATGTCTTCAATGAATTCGCCACACGCTGTAGGAAAATGTCCGTTTCTCTAAAAAAGAAACAATCTGATAATCAGCCCATCATTTATCGCACTTTTTCACAGTACTGTTTGTCTCAAGTCACATTTTAGGTGGTCTAGAGATGAATTACGCATTTTGTATATCCGTGGAATTAGCAGTTAAAATGAGGTGTTACCACTTACTCAGGTGTAATGAGTCATTTTCACAGACTTGCGGCGGCTGATGTGACAGGCTGTCGTGTGGCACCGTGACGCTTTTGGTGACGTCTCGGTAGGGGCAGCGATTTGAAGATCGTTTCTTTTTTTTTAAAATACAAAATATATATATGTTTTGTTCTTTCTATTTTGAACAAGCAGTTGCTGTGGAAACAATAGGGACCCCGGCAGACCCTTACCCAGACCACCCCAATATTACTTACTAAACTATGAACCCATTTTATTCCCCTTATTAATAAACGCTGTTGGGTTAATGGCAGCATCTCCTGTAACATTAACTCGCAGCACTTTTCCATTAATGCAGCGATCACTTTTGAATATATTAACGGGTTTTTTCCCCACCATTATTTAGGCACGACAGCACCATCACGCTGCAAAAAAAATCCCCGCTTTATAAAGAGGACCTGAAGAAGGAGCACAAATTCACTACCTTCAGGCAGCTCTCATATGCTCTCAAATGAGACAGGGGCGGTATTTTTTTAATTTTTAATGTAAAAAAAAAATCCCCATTTTGTTTACTGTGACAAATGAAGGAACGACGCTCTTTTTTTTATGCTATAACTGTCTACACAAAAATAAGATTATACTGTACTGCCTATCACCATGTTGTAAAAAAAAATCTGAGAACCCCTGCAAATGTATACGTTAAATACAGCTACTGTGTACATTTAACCACAGATATGAACATTATTTATACAAGTAATTGAGTGTTATAATTCTATGAATAACTATTACAGGTAGGAACCTCATTGTCTTGCTTTTTGGTTACAACCTGGGGTGTTTTGATTTTCACCCCCCATCCCAGCTAATTCTCATAATGTATATATGCACCATCTTTACTGGGCAGACTATATCTTACTGCTGCTGTGGGAGGTAAGTAAGTGTAACAGCTAATGGGATTCCCACTACTGGAGCAGACAAGTCATTATGCAGGAGGCAGAGAAGGTTAGATAGAGCATGAAAACCTTTCGGGTTCCCACAACCCAGCCCACTCGACCGCCCACGTACAGGAGCCACCCCTCTCACCGCCGCTCATTTGCACTGGGGGCTGTTTTGTTGGCAGGGCCTCGCCTCACCCGCGCTGCGTAACAGGGGCATGGTAACGTCTCGCTTTTAATAACACTTTCATTTGTGTGTCTGCTTGTAATTTTCCCTCCTGTAAGAGTTTTTTAATGGTTTCAGTGCAGAGGAAAGCGGCGGCTGTGTGGGAGGGGGTGGCTTCGGATGAGTTCATTGGTTCACTTCATTATGGGAAAGAGGTGTGAAGAAATTGGACTCTGCTGGCATCTGTTGGTGACTTTTGGTATTGCAGTTTAGGAAAGAAGAATCGTTTGTCGCGCGCCTTTATACGGCTGAAAGGAGGTTCCTGGGGACCACAGAGAATAAATGCTAAAAAGTTATTATAGATAGCAACAAATAAATACAGCAATACAGTATCCAAACTCTCTAAATCCAAATAATACCTAAACATCAGCATCCATGTGGATACTTTGCTGTAATGATTTTTTATTTAAAGCTTTTCCAGAAAAATAAATTAAATAATAAATCAACAAATACAGTAAAGTACCATATAATGTATTATAATAAAGACGTATGTTTTGCAATTAACTGTATTGTGTAGTGATACGAATTTGTAGTGAAAGTTGGTGCCTCAGCTGCTTCTGCCGGTTTCCCTGTGACTCCTGTGACTGTCTTGGTTTGAACATGTTTACCCAGCATCACCACATTTACTGTGACTTAAGCTGGATAATTCACACAGAAAACCTCATAAGCCTCTCGTCCATTAGTACATAATAAAAGTTATTAGCCTTGTTTGGTTCAACTGGTATTTGTATTTTTCTGAATGAAATTATATTTTGAATTAAGTTTATTTTAATCTGTATATATAAAAAATGAATATAAATGTATAGAAAATTTATGCATATATGCACACACATACATGTCTAGTATACATTTTATACATACATCATATACACACACATACATAGTGGAAGTCAGTGGTCATGGGCAGTGGTGGTGACCAGACCAGAGATGACTAAATGATTAAATCAGTGGCTCTCAAAGCAGGAGTTCACATGGCATCAGGTGGGATTTGCGTTTGTGAACCACAGTACAAAACTGGAGGCAGCCTTTTATCTACCCTTTTCCCGTTACTGATTTTATTGCAACTCCTGCAGAAACACCGTTCAAGGACTCCGCAGTGCTGGACTACCAGCTTCAACACTACCCCAGCATCACGTATGCGGTGATCGGCTGCGCGGCCCTCTTCGTCCTGGTGGTGGCGCTGCTGGCCCTGGCGCTGCACCAGCAAAGGAAGCGGAGTAGCCTGATGCCGCAGAGCTCTCGAGGTGGAATGCGTCACCAACCCCTGCTGCTGTCCCGCCTGGTGATATTGGACCACGCTCGCTCCGGAGTCTCCTCCTCCACTTCTGGCACCATGTATCGCCGCAGTCTCCGCGCAGACCCCCCACCGTCCTACTGCCAGGCAGTTCTGGATGGCAGGTAGGCTGGCATCTAGTCCCTGAAGGGAAATGACAGCTCATGGTGGATGTTGGCATCAAAACATCCAGGTTTATATTGAGTGTAACTTCATAAAAGCTCGTAAATGTACGTATGGCTTGTGTAGCCTGTCTGCGATGTGAGCCGTACATCACATGAGACATTCCTAGTTGGCCCCCCTGACTTCTTCAGCTTTTCCCACCCACAGTCGCCCAGCCTGGTTTGACCTGCCACCTCCACCCTACTCTACCGATGGTGACCTCTCCTGCCAGAGGGACCTTCCACCATACGAGGCCCACGAAACCCACGCAGGCCCACAGGAGCCTCCCAGTTCTGTCACAACACCAGTCCTCCCCAGGGGCAGAGAAGAATCAGACAAGCTTTAGCCTTGAGCAGAGCAGTTCCAGCATAACACAAAAAAACAAGAACATATCTGTTACATGTGTGGAGTTTTCCTGCCAGAGCGAAGACTGACCCAGAACCTGTCTGTTGCCTCTCTTTCCACGGTGACACGGTTGTTGTCGCATGGGTCCCATGGAAGGCCTTTGATTATAATGATGGTAAACAGTTGTGGAGGCACCTTTCTTCCCTCAGATTATATAAATAAGACACAGTTAGAACAGCTCTTATTTACTACAGGGTTCTTCTACATTCTTTTAGAACCAAAGGTTTCATCGCTACTCGATTATGGTACTATGCAAGTGCAGTTGCGTACTGACGTGCTATGCAGTTGTAGTCATTCATGTATTTTAATATTTGTATTTGCAGTAAAATGTTGCCATTGGTTTTGTATCACAAGCTTTACACAAGGCTAAACAGTAAAGTGTGTGTGTGTGTGTGTGTGTTTCTGTAATAGATGTTGTAGAAATTACAGACCTATATTCATCTTTCCAGTAAAATGTACATGAATAGACATGTAGAGTAGTAGCAGTAAAACTACTGATAAACTGAATGTACAACTCAGCTTTTTTTTTCCTTTTAAACTGGATCTTGATTTTTTTATGCATTTTTTTGAATAACTGCTATTCCTGCTGTAAGAAGGGATATAAATATAGACAAAAAAAGTTATGACAGCCAGTTATGCTCATCAGAGGGGAATTTCCAATCTCAGTTTTGCATCATGAAATTTTGATTTCTTAGATGCATAATATATCAGTTGATTTTTAATATTTATTACTGAGTTAAATGAGTTTCCTTTGAACTATGATGCAATAGAACACAAAGGTTCTATACCACTGAAACCAAAGACTGCTGCTTCAAAGTAGCCTTTTTTATCTTTTAAACTATTCTCATTATATTTTTTCTATTGATTATGTTGTGGTTCATATATAATCCATTTCCATTATATTGAATTTTGATTATTTAAAAAATGTCTATATTCTTATAGCACACACATTTTTTAAATTGGAAACTTTTTTCTATGGCTGAAGTAAACATGGCCTTACAGGTTATATACAGTGCTCTTTATTTTCTGTATGCCACCCTTTAAGAAATTTGTATTAATTTGTTTCCTCAACAAACAATTTCAAAAGTTCTTCTCTAATGCACCTTGTTACACATGGGTTAGGTTGGAAAAAGCTCTTCTGGATGTTCAAGAGCTTTTATTATATTAATGTTCACTTCCACTGAGATTGAAAAGCTTTTAGCAGGAGTTTCCATCTGCTTTACCTGTGAAGGATAAAAAGAGATATTAAAGGAGACAATAACTGCAACCATTTCGTTTTGCCCTGGCTAGGCCTCAGTGTTTTGCAGCTGTGCGTTTGAAATATTCACAAATGACACAAGACTGACCTTAGCAGGAGGGTCGATTAAGGTTTCAAAGGATGCTGGGTAGGCCTGATGGGAGGAAATGAGTTCCCCTTCTCTTCCTTTTTCCTGTTTTTATTTAGGTGCCTAATAAAGGCTAAAATGTTGACCAGATGTTTTTAACAGATTTCCTGTGATTTAATCTGATTGAAGTCCCCCTGGTGGTCAGAGAAATAACTACATGCGCGGCAGTTCACCATCCTCACCACTAGATGTCAGTGTTCTCAATCTTAAAAATACCTTCGGACCATTTGTGAGAGTTTTTCTTTTTATTTTATTCACATGCGATGCAGTTGAAGTGGAAACTTTGAGGAACATAAAGCATATTTCATCCCCATTCTGAATTTGACTCAGGTTTCCATTCCCTTTTGCTGAAATTACCTGTCAAATAATCCTTCCATCGTTAAAAAATGCTTGACTGATGCAGGGTGTCTCAGATCCTGTTTTGTATAAAGAACTTTTCCATCTTTTATACAGGAGTTGTGATTTTCTGTCAGAATGTGTAGCCTCACATCCCAGGAAAAACACTGACTATAAAATTATATATTTTCCCCCCGCTTCCCTCTAAGATTAGCTCGATGGAAAATGATTTGAAACAAGCAGCCGTCATATATCCTGCAAGGTGCCAAGACACAGAGCCTTTGTGCACACGCTTCTTCTGCAGTGATGCCATGGAGAATTATGGGTAGAGGCCTGCTGTGCTATAATTGTTTTATTTTTTATGTCTGTTCTCGATCATACTGGCATAGCTTTGAAGAAAAATTAATGAGCTTGGTGGGCTGTTAGAAAGGATTCCATAGACTCGGGGATGTTGTGTGTAAAGAGGCAAAATTAATGAATGAATGATTGACCCCAAGGGGGTATAGGGTGTCGGGGGGCTAAAGCAGTAGATAAATAATATAACACCTGTCAGACACAGCAACAGCAGAACAACACTGGAATGTTTTTTTTTGCCCTTTCTTACTCTCCTAGCCATTTCCTCCTTGTCCCCATGATTTAATAAGTGTTGTTCCAGCTTTCTACTCCTGCCAAGCCACCGTCGTCACAAGAAGGTCTTAATCTCTGTTTTCTTTCTTTTAGTGCCATGCAAATCAGTATGTTTTCACAACAAAAATGTTTGTAATCCTTTGTAATAGTTGCTAATGACTTGGACTGTTTGCAGAGAATATTTGTGCTGCCCCTTCTGCTGCCTATAAGCATTTTCAAAATCATTTTCAAAATGTGTCAAATGTGTTTCACCTTCTCTTGGTTTTCTCTAGTGATTTTAAGACTTTTCTGCTTGGCTTTTCGTGTACCTGCTCTGCAGAGATGGAAATAAAGAAAAGCCCTACCACAGAAAGCCCATCCTCCACCAGCCAGGTGGTTCAGATGTTGTTGCCTAAACCGACTTAACTACAACATCTCACAGGAGAAGCCAGTGACGGCGAGATGTGCAGATGCTAACATCAGTGACCCAAACGGCACCATTTCCACAAATACATGGAAAATGCCTCCAATAGTGGATGTGTAAATGCGCATTGAAGGTAGAAAGTATTATGCAAATTGTTTTGCTCTCAAAGATTATCAAATTAAAAATTCAAAACAGCTTGTTGCTTGTAGAGTAAGCGAATGAAATATTTACAACATTATGCAGGAGCACTATAAATAAAGTCCTGCAGTGTAACAATGGTCCACAAGATTCTTATTTACTCATTTAGCTAACACTTCTCACCAAACTGACTTACAATGTTTAGCTGCATACTGTGATTTAGCTTTTTACAGAACTGAGCAATTCAGAGTAAGTACCCTGAGAGAAGCTGGCAGCGTGGTGGTTAGAGGTGTAGTGGCACAGAGTAGTGTCCTTGGGCAAGGTACTTAACCCCCAAAGAAAAGTCAAAAGGTATTAGTCAGTGACTATAAGTCACTTTGGAGAAAAGCATCAGTTAAATGAATACATTTAAATTCACCTTAATAAAGGCAACTAGAACAGGAAGGAAGATTTGAAGCTGGGTCCATGAAGTGCACCCTGCCACCTCTGAGCACTACACCAACTTTTATCCTTCTGTTTCTCCTTTATGCAGAACTTTTGCGGATCAGTTTTTTTTTTTTTTTTTAAACAAGAGTGTGACATGTCAGACAAAGGTATTTGGATTTCACTGATACACTTTATGTGAAATTGAAAGCTAAGAAGACTCCCCCTTCCAGCAGTCTCCTCCGAGACAGACTGTATTGCAGATTACATGAATCTTGTCCCTTGCACCTCCGTGAGCACAAAAGAAAAGCAGTGATTGGTGTCAGTTGGTGTTCTGCAGCTCCGATTCATACGAAATGGAACCCGGACACCCAGGGAGATGTTACTTTACTCCCGTTAGGAAGCGTTCCCAATTTAAATGTCCACACAAGACAAAGGCTGAAATTAGTGTGCTTTGTCTCGGAATCTGCAAAAAACACAAGGGGCTCAGAAGGAACTGCAGGGGTATCCTTGCTCCAATATAATAAAAGAAGATTAGAGGAGAAACAAAAAAAGAGGGAGAAACAAGTGAACGATTACTTGGATTTTTGTTCCTTAGGCTTTGTTCCTTCACCAAAAAAAGTGACTGGGATGAAATATGGCCCTGTTGTTTCAGAGGGCGAACCCTCATCAATCTCTGTGTGTGGTGGAGCACAGTGCTTCACCGCTGGGCCCGCTTTGCACCCCAGTAGACCTACACACTCTGCCCTGTTGAGGGACCTCCTCATTCATCAGGACGTTATCCTGTTCTGTTAGAACTACGGTTGTCTGTTCCTCAAGTGAAGGCGTTACCTGTCTTCCTTTTCTACCAGTAATGATCTGAAATTGACCAAACTGCCAGATTTAGTCATTGTACATCTCTGCTGCTTTCAGGTCTGTTTTCCTTGATCCCAATACTGGCCTCCTCTCTTGGCTCCTTAAGCTAACTGCTTGGATTGATCCAATTATTTTCAGGCTTGGTCCACAACTTTTCATGCCCAGTTCATTGTTCCTGAATGCGGGGAGCAGGGGACAGCGTGAGCTGAACCTGGGCCTGTGGAGGTCAGTCCCATTGTGTGTGGGTCTCGTGCAGAGCTCCCCCCAAACCTACCCTCCCTCATCAGGCTGAAGGTCCCCTGTCAGGGCATTATAACAGGCCTGCCTGGAGGCTCGAGGCTGGGAGCACGCAGCTGTCCAGAATAGCAGCAGATCCCCACAGCCCCCCATTCATCACCCCGCCTCCCATCACACCCTCACAAATGCGAGGGGGAGAGAGAGGCGTGCTAACAAAATCCGTCTACAGAAGAGAGCCCTCCAGACCAAGATGCTTTATCTCCTTCATTTTTTTGTCTCCCTCCACTCGAGCTCTTTTGTTAAAAGAGGGGAGTGGTGTTGTTGAGGCAGCGGTTCAGCCCTCTGAAGCCCCCTGAATGAACTGGTCACCAGCAGCCTCTCTGTTCACCTGTCAGTGGGTGTGTGCAGCCCTGCCCATCACGTCAGGGCGGCTGCTTGAAGAGATGGAGTTACTGGGTACACCTAGGGTGGCTGCCTTCTTCCCCTGCTGTTCGAGGCGACACTGGGGTATCAACCACTCACCTCAAGAACCTTCACGGTGAAGTGCAAATGGTTTCATTTAAGTGAAAATAAACCTTTGTGCATCCAAGTCTGAGTGTAGAAGAAGCCTGTTTTTGCATGAGCATCACGTCCGGTTGCGACAAATTCAAAATTTCCTGAATCAAATTATTTGATGGACAGCAGTGTGGTGCAAAGGATCCCTGTGTTGCCTCACTGCATCTGGATGGTGAGATTGGATGTGGGTTCCATCCCTGCTCAGTCTGTGTGGAGTTTGCACGTTCTCCTCCCGGGGCTCAGGTTCCCTGCCACAGTCCAACGGGAGGTTTCAGGTAAACTGGTCACTGAATTGGAACTTTTGTGCACGTTGCTCTGCTGTATGAAAGGGTGAATGACTCTAGGGAGTCCACTGTAGTGTATATACTTTTGTCAGTCAGTATGAATAAAATTTTGCAGTAAACACTACACGACAGCCCCCGTACATCTCTTTGGAGAAAAGCATCTGCTAAATGAATATCTCTATTAGGCCTCAAGCAAAATAACTGCACGTACGTACCTATTTAAGAAAACCTGATATATTTAAAATTGTAAAAAAAAAACATAAAAAATCTCCACGGGGTTGACATCGTGTTATTTTTAGTGATCCACCTACAAGTATGCTTTTGATACTTTGATATAATAATAATAAATCTGCTATCGTATGGAAAGGTTCCCGCATGTTAGCCGCGGCGTGAAATTTGAGCTGCCAGTTTGCCAGTTAGCATTTGTTTGCGGCAGTATTTGAATCACACGCTTAGTATTCATTCAGTAGCGGGTTTCAGCATCCAATAAAAGTCAGCCTCCATAATCGCTGCTGCGTCCTCAGCGGTGTCGGATCCCAGGAGGCACAGCCAGCTATCCATTGCTCATAGAGGGCGTCTGCGCCCTGGGTCCGGGTGAGCTTGTCCCACCGCCAAACAAGGACCTGACCTGCGATTACGGCTCGCTTTAGGCTCATCGTGGCGGTCTCCCGCAGAAAAGGTTCTTCTTGGTACAAGAACCTCCAAGCTTGGTTGGGGGGGGCTGGAAAAAAAAGTATCCCTGTACGCACTGGGAGGCAACAATGACTGATCTTTTTTTTGTGCCGCGGCCCGAGGGGGGAGTTTGATTGGCTGGTGGGAAAATCTCATTTGGTCTCTTTCACAAGGCGCGTTGATTGAGCTCTCTTCAGGATTTGCTATGGCTGTCTTCCCTCGCCGCAGCTGCCCTCCGGGGAAAGCGTGCAGGCCTTTCCATGCTTAAAATCCACCCATTATAGACCAAAGGAGAGCGCTGCAAGATTACTGGGGTAGGGCGAGATCATGGGAAGCCTGGGTTATTCACCGGAGCTGAGAATGACGCCTCTCATTAGCTAACATTATTAGAGGCCCAGTCACAACGGTCATCACGCCATCTTCCTCGCCTTTTTTCCACACAGCCTCCCCTCACAATGCCATTTTCAGCCTCCCCCAACTTCCTCCTCCCAAATATTTGCTCTTTGGCTCAGGCACAGATCAAACATATTTCTTTCAAGAGGAGCAAATTAATTGAGTCCACCCTCCTCGCAAGCGGAACGGGGACGGCTGCCGGGCCTCCTTTCAGGGCGAGCGGACGAGGCCGTCACGGGGGGAGGCAGCCGGCAGCCCTCGGGAAAAAACAGCGGGCAGATCCACGCGAGGGCCCTACCTTGCATATCACGGTTTTCCCTGGTGAAATGTGACATATTGTGCACCGCAAAGGGAAAGCCGAGACAATTTGACATGCTTCTGCAGTTTGCAACTGAGAAAGTTTCCTAAATGAAGTGAAGGGGGGGGTCGGGTAACTGGGGCAAATGTAAAACAAGGGCAAGATCATTTTCAATTGTATTCTTCCTTTTTTCCACCTCTTAAGTATATGGGGTGATTTAAAAAAAACTGAACACTTTCATGAGTTTCTTATGAAGCGAAAATGCATACAACTTTCAAGCGGCGAAATCTGGAAAAAAAACTACATGCTACATGTTTATGTGATAGTAAGTGAGTAGAAAAATTTATGAACGTGTTCAATTCTTTATCAAAAACCCTGTATATTTACGTAGCGCTGAAAAAATAATTACCCACCTTGGGATAAACATGCAGCTGTTTGTCTCAAACAGGTGTGCACCAAAGTCCCTTTATATATTTAGTTAATGCTTTTCTCGAAAGCTTGCATGCTATTTCCACATATTTACCTTTTTATACGACAGGGTAATTCAGGGTTTGTCAGTGTATATCATTTTCTGTTTTGTTGGCATTTCTTTTTACAGTTTCTTGCTTGACTTAAGTATTTTTTAAGTATTTACAGTGATTGACTTCCCTTTGTGAAGCAAACTTGTGTGAAAGGTGTCATATATAAAGTTGCTATTAAGGGCACTGCAGCAGCAGCGGGATATGAACCCACATCCTGCGATAACACGGCCACAACTTTAACTGCTGCACAACCTGCTGTTTGTGTTTTTGGAAAGAAGCGAAAAACATCATTTTGTACTCAGATAAATATTAGAAAATGCATTAAGGCTGAAAGTTTGCAATTTGGGCAAGTTTTCTGCTGATGTAATGGTGGTCCTGCCCCACGTGTATTTAGAGGAATGGTGGCGGAACATGGTTAAGGGCCGGCTTGCCTGAGCTCCAAGGGGGTCACGGGCTGGTGCAGGTGCTCAGTGATCTGGAATGCCCCGCTGGCGGCAGGTTGCTAGGCAGAATGCAGGGGCACAGTTGGATCCAGGAGACACAATGCAGAGAGACCCAATGCCCCTGATGGTAATAAATGAGCTGCTCTGCCATTGGGAGCCCAGGCCATCTGTGACCCTTATGGGCCCCAAGATTTCTCTGAGCCGCTTTTAATCGGACCTTAATCGAACCCCGAGAACGAGCGTGGGGCCGAGAGCTGAGCGTGTGAGATACAACGCCTGCGCTCACAGTAAACGGATAAAGAACAGCATCGCGTTCCTCCGTCCGTGCGTAGCAAACACAATGCCGGCCTTCAAATGCCCATATAGGATTAAACTGATTTCAAATAGTTTTAAGTGTTTTATGGTTTAATGACTCTGTCCATCATTGTGGACATTTTGCCACAATGGAAGCGTTTAAAGACAAAAGGGAGTTGCTGAGAGCATAATAAGAGGGAAAGTGGCTTTTGTGTGACTCAGAGAATAGCCAGTTTGCCGAAGTATGAGAGGAGGCCACTACTCATCTACATGAACTGTGTTCACACTGTACCTTTTTCTGTGTTTCAATTTCACTGCTTCACAACTAAAATAAGACGACACATGAAAATTTAAAAAAAAAAAAAAATTTTTATTCTCATGAGTTGGGAACAAGGTTTAGAAATGGACTTCATTATAGGTTCATTTCAAATCAGATATCAGTGCAATTTTCTCCCATTTTTTTCTGCAAACTGCATTGTTCTGAATGAGTGAGGTGAACATTGTTCTTGCTGAATGTTGTTTTCAGACGCCTAAAGCAAAGTCCCCAGTTCCACGGCGTAAAAATGCAGAAAAGCACCTGCAAATGGAAAGACACGTTGATCGCAGCGTTGCAAAATCTTTGAGCGTTAAACTGCTGAATAGGGGCTTCTGCAAAATACAGAATGAACTGCCAAGAATAAAACTTTATGTAGGTCAAGAAGAAATATACTGAGTAAGTCCATTTGTGGTCAATTAATCAATTAGTATGTCACCGGTTTCTTAGGGACAATCTATATATAAGAACTATATTTAAGGTACAATTTTAAACACGGTGCTGACATTTCTCCGCAGAGGGGACTCAAGTTAAAACAGCCGCATTAATGTTAAATGCAGATTTAAAAACCCTGAATTCATTAAAAAAATCAGAACACTTGCTGATCTTACTCTTCTTTGCACTTTTGCAGTGACATTTTGCCGTTTCCCACATTATTCCCATCTTATATACAGATGAAAATGTGAAGACGGGAGAATATTTAATGAGACACTGTGAGTATGGGAAAAACTGGTTGATCAAATAGGAACTGTAACTGTAACAGTAAGAGAACGTTTTAGTAACTACACTTTGGTGAAATTTGTACGCCGTCTTATAGCCATCTTTACAATAGGGATCCTCTGCCCGTTTCTATCTAATTTCTATAGTCGACACTCATGAAGTGGAACAGGTTTTACTCTATTTCAGTGCCGGTACCCCTGCAACCAGTGGTGTCCTCTGGCACCTGAGGGTACACACTTCGAGCTCCCGGGGGGCCACACCATCTCCTCGGCAGGACAAAAGGAGAGGGATAAAAACCACAGGAGCAATAAATCAATTGCAGACAACGGCGCTGTGCTGAGGAGGTCAGCGACGCTTCACGCCAGGGTCAGCCTGCGAACTCCTGCCCTTGTGTCACAACAGGCGATGCCACTGAATAAACAGGACGGCACGATCAGTGTCCCACTGTGCAGTCACCAAACCGCAGGCCAAGGAAGACTCCAGAGGTTCAGCTGTGCTTTTCCCCAGCAATCTTGGCACATGGGAGGTGACATCATCTCCTTTAGCCTGTTTCTGAAAGGAGAAGCCCCCCCCCCCCACACACACACACACACACACACACATGTTCTTCTCACAAAGAAGGTTTTCTCCATGAACTAAGATGGGGGGCTTCTTGTTTCTGACTGGGAGACAATGGCGAAGAGGACGAAGAAGCACAAAGATCATCCCCTTAATCTCTGTGATGCAGTCCCAGCTGAGTGAGGAAGCTACCCATCCTCATTCTTGGGATTTAAGACAGTTCCTTGCTGTGAACAGGCAGGGTCACCAGGTTCACACCATATTACTTTTTTCTTTTCCTCCCATTCCTGAAGGTCTAAACCGCTTAAATGACAAAGCTCTCTCTAATAGCCTGTGCCATAAGACACTAGGCTGAGGAAATGAGCAAACTGTCACTCTATGTTATGGATGATGATCTGTATCAATTTACATCTCTTAAAAAACTCTTCCGCTGAGTACAGTTGTTGCACAAAAAACAATTTGATAAAGTAAACATTTTAAAACATTTCAAGCAGTTTCTTGCATATGTACTGGTAGCTTTAGATGGCTACATTTACAGGAAACTCTCATGAAAAATCATCCCATAAAACTTCTGTGTTATTTGCACACAAAGACCGCAAATTTAAGCATATGGCCGCTTGGTCAGTTTGTGGATGCTGTGAGATAGTGGACAGCTGTGCCCCTCCTCTGTGCTCTGTACGCCAGCGTACCACAGCCTGGAAGTGTGTCACACTGGGACCCTGCTTTCAGACATGTGTCAGCACCTAGGAGTTGTGTAAGTGTGTTTTCACAGTGGGCACACATGCAATTGCCATTGTGATGATGGTAAACACCGCTCAGTATTTGGGTGGGTATATAGCGGGGGCCACGAAGCAATTGGCCATTTCACTTAACCTAGTTGTTACTCTCATTTATAGGACTTAACCTTCCAGCCTTAATTGGTACCATTTCTCGTATAGCTGTGCTTTTGAGTTAAAATCTTGCATTTGTGGGTCAATCTGAAGTGAAAGAGAATAGCAGTGCAGAAAAGGTGGTCTGTAGTGCTTCTCCCAGTAGTTACGATCCTGACTATTTAGACAAAAAGCAGAAAAACATGCTGAGTTTGAGCTGGCCAGGACAAGGATTTAGGACGTTTCGTGATGACTCTCCCTCTTGTGGAGATACGTAAGGCGGGGATGCTTTATCATGCTGATCGGTCGCCATTGTCCGCCACAGCACAGTCCTGGAGAGGCTTTATTTCTATGCCAAAGCAGATCTCTGCAAGGTCAAGCTGACTGCTGCATGGAGACAATGTGCTTGTTCCACCTCCAGTCCACAGTCCCACTCTTTCTACACACCCTCTGGTTTCTCTATTCCAAGTGAGGGGCTGTGGTATGTATTCCATTTTAACCTGACTATTGGTCCTGTTTGAAATAAAACCATAACAGTGGACAGGAGACTGCAGGTAAAACGTTCCAACGGACAGAGTCTGCGCTACTGTCAGGCTTCTTGGCTTTCAGTGGAGATGATCAGTTTATGGCACAACATGTTCATGCAAGCTTCATACGTAAGTCTTATTTAGACTATGTTCCCCTCCAGGATGTAATATGCTTCTAATTCTGAATCTGAGATGGAATGATATCTGCAAAAACTTGCTGCTGCGTGGTATTCCTGGTGTTACATTACTATCGTATGTTAGCTCTTATAGACATGTAAATCTACAGGGTATCTAAGACAAATAATCACTTTTATTCGTTGTTTGTCAATTGCTCTTCATTAAACAAAGATTACCTGGTCAAGGAAGCGAGAGAATACTGAGGAAATGTTCCGTGGTCTTTGGAAAATACAAGCCCAGGAGTTACTGTCATAAAAAAACATTGCATCCATTTAAAGTGGCAAAGTTGTATGAAGATGAATAATGGCTTTAATCCATTTAGGCAATTGGGTGTCTGGAACATATGCAAACAAAGTCAGGCAAAGTACGTCGCAGCACAAAGGCTTCAAAAAGCTTGTGTTTTAAATCATAATCTTGTATTCTAATTGGGTTTTATGGGGCCCCAAAGCCGAGGCACTGACAGAAGTTCGAGTTTCTTTGCCTTTATCTGTGCGCTCAGAGCCTTTTCTCTTCTGGTGCCTGGCCACCCAGGCACTGAATTCACAATAAGTTATTTTTTCTGCAAACAATTTGCCACCTTTCTTTGTGTGTAGCTGCTGACGTCACACTTTCTGCTGCGATGTGAAGGCTGAGGCCGACATGATTTCCATAGAGAGCTGTTGCAGCCCAGGAATCTGATGCTGGGGTTTTCTGTTTAAATTCCTGTTATGATTATAGCATCTAACATGACATAAAAAAATAAAGAAAAATCTGTGGCTGATCATGATGAATCAGAGATTTTATCAAAAACTTAAAAGGAAGAAAGAATACTGGCAAATAGCGCTGCATGGATCTTTCCTTTTACTATAGGGGAATCCTTCAACAAAAGATGATCTCATTATTTCATTTGCTAATTACAACCTTTGGAATCTGGCCTCCCTGACCTCCCCCAGCCCCAGAACTCAAAAGACCATAACCATTTCTTCAGAACAGAAGCGCAGAGGAAAAGGTAATTTGATTGTGTGTCTACCCCATATGGCACCTGACCTGTCTGGTCAACCCCAGCTTTGTCACCACCAAGCCAGGGTGGTTTGCCACCACAATCGCAAAGAGCCCCCCAAAACAAACATGCTGAATCTGGTTAGCCAGTAATGGGGAGGCAAACAATACAAGTGGGGGAAATCAAGTGACCCGAAGAAAACACAGTCAAACAGCAACAGCACTTCATGGGGCAGACCAAGTGGATCATGCTTTTTCGGTGAACACCGCTGGTGAGGCAAGATAAGCAGAACCCTCGGCAAAAAGATGGAGCCTCCGTGTACTTGCAGTTCCCAGATTGTGCTTGTTGAACTTTCTCTGTTATCAGTGCCAGGCTTAGATCCGACCAACTCATGGCAGGTGACCAGGGGATTACAGAGGTTTGAATTTATCAGCCTGGGAAACATCTCTGTCAATAAGAAGAAATTGATTTTTGCGGGCTTTTGGCAAGATGTATAAAAAGTTGTGTTGTTTGTTCTGAGTTTTTATTTCACAGCATAGGCTATACCTGTAAACAAAAAAAAACTTCTCAATAAACAGCAGTTTCCCTCAGTTTTTATTTGTAATCAGGGCCAAGCATGGAAACATCGAGGACGTTAACATTTTCACACTATGTAGTTTGCGCTATATTATCATATTATATGCTATATTATATGCTATATAAGGTAAATGTGCTGATAAACTTGTAAAAGTTATGTCAGTAAATAGAGCTGAAATCTCATTAATAATTCAAGATACTAAAAATCTAATCCCATCTTTACTCTCACTGTATTGTTTCTGTTAACATACATATGTGTTCAGTAAGTGTAGAGTATTGTTTGTCCTAAAATTTCAAAAGTAGATGAGACTACCCAGAGAGTTCTTACACTTTGACATGGCTTTGCTATTTCCATATATTTGGAAGCATAAAACATAAGACCTCGGGGAAACATTTGCAGCAGCACTTTAGTTGTGTTGCGGTCAAATTGGCTGGTTTCTCGAGGCAAGAGAAGTGGCATTGCAGTAGGTGCCAGAAAGTAGCATTTCAGCAAAGGCTTCAAAATCACTTTTTTAAGAGCTGTTTTCTATTCCTACTGAAAAAGATCTCCCAAACTGTAAACCACGCCTAACAATGAGGACTAAACAAGATGGAAGGAGCTTTGTCAATTAGATCTAAATACAAAAGATTTTACTTTGAGTAAGGAATCCATATTTGCTAAATTAAATTGTATACATTTTATACATGTACACCTATGTCCCTATCAATTCCCAGGCCACATTTTCTCTCTGTAAAGTCTTGCATACATTTGCAGAAAAGTTCAGATTTATATGTACAACCATTAAAATGGCTTAGACAATTGGAAAATTTGGACTCTTTCATTGAAGCGCAAGATCAGCTGAATATGACAGTGTATTTTTCCACATCCAGTCCACATTCATCTGTGTGAGAAAACTGTCCAGTTGTGTATTATGAAGTCAGTTAACCTTTGTGGACCATTTCTAGGGTATCTCTGTGAGGTTTCTGACAGGGAACCTCATAATAGGACCAGTGTGGAATTTTTTGCAAAGGTATCTGGGATAGATTTTTGAAAAAAATACACTGACAACGTGTATGAAACATGTCACTATGGACAATACATTCTCAGGGAACAATAGAGGTGTGAATCAACCAATTTTAAACCTGTGATGACTTTTTACAATTGCATCACTTATAATATGCCTAACATATCCTACAGTGGCAGGTCAAGCCTGGGCAAGATGTCTGTCACACCTCATGTCTTGGTGAAGTGTGAATTGCTTCCTCTGGCATTGTGTTTTACCTGATGGAAAGTCACTCAGGTAGAGTAGTGCCAGAAGTATTGAATATAAAATAAGCAGGTGGGATTTGAAAATGTACACCTTAACCACCATTAACCTACTATACAATCACCGCCCATCTACATCATCACCGCTCGCAACACAGAAAATGGACTCTTTAAATAACTTTCCTTCTACCTTTAGTAAAGAGGACTGAACCATTTTAAGCCAAGGGTATATTTGGATAATATAGCTGTTAAACCACTATATGTTGATTTTCTTTTGGAAAAAATGCATTGTAAACCTAAATATTTAATTCATTAGAATTATTCTATTTCAAGTTATAATCCAAAGTTATTGTCAGGTGTAATGATTAGTCCAACCAGTGTACTACAAACCTCCCCGACAGTGGGTTTTACCATTCGGCTCCAACCGAACATGTGCACCAGGACAACGGGTGATGTTTAAGGCCACTTGGAAGCTCAGATAGCTCTTTTGCCAGCACTGAAACTAACAAAAAATACATTCTGGAAACATGTCTAGTTTGTAAGCATTACACGTTGAAGCAGAAGGGGAGCTGAGTGTTTCTGTAAGATGTGGACACTGTACCCAGTTAAGCTTGTGCACCTGCTAAGTTAGCCTTAACTGTCTGGGGAGGAATGAGTGAGAATAACAGGAACCAAACTGCTGCAGACACACTCTGTCACAGTCTCACTGAACAATTCAGTACATTAGAACAAATCCTAGTTTGGTTTTTTTTTAACTCATTTACACTTATTCCTTTTCATAGGGTCCACAGTGTAGCAAAGGAGCCACTTTATTTACTGGAGAGGGCAGGTGTAGCTGCATTGCTTTAATTGGATTGTGCTGAGGACTGAAGGTGCCCTAGCTCTGAATAGCCTTCTGGGTGAAAAGGGGGATTAGACTGCATTGCGGTAAGGTTTATGAATGGGAAAGGAGGGGGTGGGATTATTTGTATGCTCATTAAACAGAGGTCAAACTCTCCACCAGTTCTGCCCGGATTCATCTGTTTCACAACTTTCTACTACAGCAGTTTTTTTTTTTTGTGGAAAGTGCTGTGCATCTCCATGTGGGGTAATCAGACACTGACATCAGTTGCCTCTGAAATGTGTGGAGTAAAATTATGAAGAACTGGTGTACAATACATTCTGGCCTTATTTTAAAAGTTAACAACATTTGACAAATGAGGTACGGTCTATCAATAATTGCTTATCCAGAATTAACAAATGCAACCACAAAAATTCTAATAAAAGTATAAAAGTGGTGCTTATTTTGTAGGTAGTGGATAGCAGTTTTCATATCTATCTTCAGTCTGTACCTGTGTGTGGGATGTGACTTTCTGACTCTGTTGTATGTACAACACAGCATCAGTCTATATCTTTGTCTCTCTGGAAAGTTCCATACTCTATTATTTTAGAGGATTTTTTTTTTTTGCCATGTTGTGTTTGAGGCAATACTGTGAGTTATCTTTGTCTGCTGGTTATCCAGCAGAGACACAATATGGCCAGTCAGGGATCAGTGGGGCTGCACAATGGTGCCTGTGAACAGGGCCTTGTGGGTCTTAAGAGCCAAGGAAGAGTGGACGGCCTCCAGACTGCATGGTATCCAGGCCACGCTGAGTGTGAAGCACTGCGTGAAAAGCGGACTGAAGGAGGGACACCACAGAGGAGCACTGAAGCAAAGCACTACATTTGTCACGAACGGCAGCTAATCCAATTAAATCCAATCACTTCTTCTAACTAGAGGGGCTGCCTAGGGATGCTGGTGTTTTATCCTGAAATTCTAGTTAAAATATTAAGCTCTGTTTGAATCTGTCAGTGTCACTTCTGTTTGAGTTTGGAAGCTGGAACACTGAGATTAAAGTACAGACATCATGTTTTTGTGTCCTTGCTTTCTGTTGGCCTTTCAGCGTGAAGTCAGTTGGGGGAAACCGTCACAAGTCATCAGATGTTCACACATCTGTAGACAGAAAGTCTACCTGCACCTTTTGCCCCTAGGTTTGCTGTCAGTCACTGTAAATTACTTCTCTTTAAATTATTACCGCCTACTGGCGTGTACTCTGCTCATCTGCCTTCAAATAAAACAGGTAAAGTTTTTCTTTTAACCCTCTGATCCTTGGAAAATATATTTCGTAACTACTGTCATACAATCACCTTTTAATCGGAAAACATTTTAACATAATGTTTGTAACATTTTAATAACTTCATTCCGTCATTCAACAGCAGGTTTGTGGCTTTTTGACGATAGGGATATATAGTGCATTTTTATGGTTCTGCTTTCACTGAGTAGGGTGGAGTGGTGGGTGCATCAGGTAGCGCTGGTGTCTTGCAACCGCTGTACTGTGGGTTTGAATGTTAGTTTGAATCCAGCTTAGTCTGTCAGTAGAGTTCTTGTTCACTGTGTCATCGCGTGGCTTTTTCAGGTGCTTTGGTTTTCTCCTACAGTCCAGTGACACTTGTTTCTGTTAGACTGGTAATTCTGAACTGCCCTTAAGTCTATAGAGTATGTGTGAATGTGACTGCCCTGCTATGAGCTGGCGGCCTGTCCAATGTATACTGTCCCTCACACCCTACCCTTCCAGGGTCAGAATCTGGATCTGGTGCTGGACCACCACGACCCTGTACTGGACACGCAGTTAGCAGTAACAGATGGACTGAATAAAGCGGTAAGTATTTTATTTTTCCTGTAAAGGAATGTTAAGATTATTAACATATATTCATTCCAACAGCTATGATGATGTGATCAAATATCAGTGTCACGTTGTGGAATTCTTCTTTACTGCTGGCTTCCAGTGTTTTGTAAGTACTAATAAGTAAGTAAGAGAACATCAAGATATTGCTAGGACTTTTCTGGATATCACTCCCTCACAATGGGCCTAAACACAACAGGAGGACACCTGGTTCTGACAGAAGCTGATGCTGGAAACTGCAGGGGAACCAGGCACGAGAGGTGCACACTGAGCGGGTGACAAAATTCACCCGCATTAATACTGTTGTTCCACCGATCCACAGGGACAACAGATGGCATAGTGGAAAAACACAGACAAGCGTATATCCCAGGAACTGCACTGCTGTGGTGTATAAATGAGAAAAATCTTGCAACTTATTACTGTTCTAGCTCATTTATTTATGCGAAGGGTTTCCTACGCATGTTGAAGATGCATACATATCGGAAACATTTGCTTTATGTAATGTATTGTTATGCGAATCTGGAACTCCGTGTTTCTCCTTGAGATTTCCCTTTCTATAAACTGACTCCTACCATCTCAAGAGAGATTTAATGATTTTATTTTGCTTAAACTGATATGCTTTTATGAGACAGAAATCCTCTCAACAGAAAATTAAACGCCCTGGCTATAGCAAATCGGTTCACTGTATGTTTTCTTAAATGTCAAAACTTTATGAAAATGCTGCTTCTTGTCCAAAAATTTCATTAATATAGATTTTTTTAGAAGCCACAAAGTTAGCTCTCAAAATGTATTGATGGATAGTGCGCAGAAATGTGAGAGTTTATTAAAAAATTTAAAAACGCATTACTTCGGTCTGGCCCTGTCTTGTGGCTTTGATTTGCATGTGTGTGTATATGTGTGTGTAAAGTTATCCCAGTTTGTGTTGTGTTGTGCAACCTGTGGAGCCGTTGGATTGACAGGGTCCAGTTGTAATTAATGAGGGGGAGCATATGGTCCTGAATCTCCTTACTTCATTACTGTCACGCAGAACAGATGCCGCCTTTCACCATAGCCGCCGGACAGCCCAGGGATGGAGACCATAATGAATCTCAGGCACCAGGTTCGTGCTCCGCCAGAAACACCCCAGCTCAGGAATGATTAAATGTCTATACTTTTTAAATCAGCCTTTCAGTAAATAAACGTTTCACATCAGAACGTTACTTTTATTTGGTGTTTGTACTTTATCGTGATGCCGTTTTTAAATAAATTTGTTTTAGAACAAATTCTGCTGGCTACATTCCAAAAGATTCATTTAGGCCATCAAGGATGAACTGATATTTTACTTCCACAATTGTTACTGCACTCATAATAATACCACTACTGCTCTTTATCAATCCACCCATCTTGCATACATCAAACACCCAAATCATATTCATTTCCAGTGAGTAAGATCTGAACTGTTCCTCACCTTAAAAAGGTGGGTGTTCTTTGCTAAACTAACTGGGATATAAATATGAATGTATCAAATTGTTTGTGTAATTATTTGCACTACAAATAATTTAAGTACAGGACTGAATAACAAATACTTTACATCTTATATTGCTGTTTACTTCTTTTGTACCTCCTTGGTAGGTATGTGTCTCTTTTGTAATACTGTCACTTTATGACAAAATTAGCCTAACCAAGTCAAAGATATCAGTAGCAATAAATTCCATTGGTTGTGTAGAATTAAATTATACCTAAAGTGCTGATGGATGGTCATCATGCTGCATACAACGGAAATAGTGAAGTCAAAGGGGCTCAGCTTGTTAACGGTTAAATGAATTGATGGGTTCGGAGTCTTATTTCTGCAAACAGCAAAAACCAAAAAATTCCACAGGGTTTCCTTCACAGATTGTTCACTCTAAACTTCTTTGTAAGAGAAAGAATTTAAAAAGTTGACCCATCAATTAAAAATGGGCATAACTTGTGGTTCCATAAGCAGAAATTTCAGTTTTCACATAATGGGGAATATATTTGTGTTTGAGCAAAGATGTTACAGAGATAAGACATAACAAATGAACTGTCAAATCTGAAAAAAAGAATATTGATTATTTGCTGCATGTGTCAGCAGATTTCCTTCAATCATTATTGACAATCTTTTGTCTTAATGTAGTGAATAACTGACAGCAAAAGCTTAAAGGTGATAGCTTAAATTATTAGATGCTTATATAGTAAAAAGTTTGAAGTAGGTTGACTGTTGATAAAACTACTTGGAAGCAAAACTGAAAACTTCCTTCATTTCTGATGTCTAATGCAGAGATAGAACTGAGGAAACAAGTCTTGAGCCAGAGCATCTCCATCGCTGGGTGCAGGAGGTGGGGATATTACAGATCCTGTGTCTGATACTGCATTGGAAACTGGTAACAAACAGCTCTGAGGATTTGAAGGGTTGCGCTATGATAAAATCACGTTGCTTTTTTCTTTTTTTTTTCACTTTTATCCCAAGAGAAATTACATTGCCACTTTCAACTTCAGCTGGGCAGTAAACATGGATGTTTGCTGTAGCCAGGCAGAAGAAATACCTTGTTTATGGACACTAAATTCTTCTCCCTGAGCTCAAACATCTCTATTCCATTCCACAGGCTAGACATGTGACTAACGTGTTACAAGTAAAACACTTATTCGTCTTCTTTCTTCATTTTATTTATTTATTTTTTGGGGGTGGGGCTACGCAAGGTGGCCTAGTGCCATATTAAAGCAGTCAACACCTACCACAGTACCATTCAAAACGTCACCAGATGAAATTATTTTTGACGTTGCAATAAAACCATCCTGTATGTTTTTTTCCCACCTCACAAAATTGCTTGCTAAATATATTACCCTTAAAGGTGAAAGATACAATAAACTGATATAAACTGTGCTTATTTTAGGTTTGCTATGTCTGTGTTCTTTGCTGAGGAGCTCTAGCTGTGCACCATAATGTGAAACAAGCATAATTAACTTGATCCTTGTGTTTAAATCTCTTGCAGTCGGGCCACTTGTGACTTGGGAAGCAAAGGGTTTGTACTCTGTGCTATAGAAGTCCCGCTGTGTTTCATTTCTCCATTTGTGTATATTAGACAATGCAGATTAGTGCTACATAAACTGCTGAATTTTGTTATACTAAAGCTTTTTTATTGCTAGCAAATATTCTTTCACCAGATATAAATTTACTACATTTTTCAGCTCGTCCTCTATTCAGTTAGGTTTCAAAATAAATTTGGTTTTGGCAATATTTCTCTGTACTAGTAAAAATGTTTTTCTGTGTTAAGCCAAAATCATGCTTAAAAGTCCTGTATTTCACCTTCCTGCAAGTTGCCAAGTTCTTCTGACCCTGAACTGCAAGTGAGGGCAGTGATGGATTGTGACATAAGGTTGTCGTCCTTGTTTTATCATTTTATTAAAGGGTGTAAAAAAAAAACCTGTCTGCAGGCTACACAACAGCAGCAACGAAACATCACACATATGCACCTTCTTCACAGTCTTCTCCATGGAACTAAGGGTTTCATTCTCACCATTTGTACCTTTCATTTTTCGGTCAGTTCAGTTTATTTTAACATATGTATAGCATTTTTCCAAAAATACTACCTGGGTGCAATAAACATAGTAAAATGTGACAATTCAAAATGTCAGGCAACAAATAGCATTAGTAATAAAAACATGTGCAAAACAAGCATGGGAAAATTCAAAAGACAACAGAAGAACTAAAATTTCATTTCTAAGATTGTAAGTGAAGAAATAAATCGCAGGGGTCTAAGACCATTTTCCTGCTCACCCCTTAGTCTTTATACTAACATTATGGAAAACTATATCATGGGCAAGTTTGTTATTACTGTCCTAATACATTAACATTTTCATTTTAAATTTATTCCTTTAGGAAGCTGTTTTCTCCAAAGTGACTTACAGTGATTTGCCCATTGATACAATACTGCTAACTGGTGACACTGTGTGACGCCGTTGGCAGGAAGCAGACGTGTGCAGGTGCGAGTTAGCAAATGAGGTTTATTGGCAAGGGAAGTTCCAGAATCATGGTCAGTACACAGGCGAGGGTCAGATCCAGAAGTCAACGGAGTACAAGAAATGGTCGGGCTAAATCGAAGGTCAGGGACAGGCGAGGGTCAAATACCGGAAAGGCTAACGGGAGAAATGTTCGGTACGCTCAGTAGGAACACGGGCAATACTTTGCACCAGCGTGTCAGTCTACACAGGTTTTATACCTTGTTCGGTGAAACAAGGAGCAGGTGCTGGCAATTGTGGAGCTGGGCAGAATGGCAGGCAGAGCAGGGGGCATGACACACTGTGAGGTACATGTAGTTTATTGAAAGCCTGAAAACTATACAGTTTATTATTTTTTTAATCTGTAATCGCATAGCTTCATTTTAAATCCGATGATCACTCCATAATTGATTTATATTGACTCAGTACATATGAAATATGCTGAATGTTAAAAAAGGCCATCGAATGATGTTTAAAACACTACTTATAGAGCCTGCATACAACCATTAAGAGGCTATTTTGTTGTTTACCCGGTGCTGCTAGCCAGTTTTATTCATTCACATGGCTTTGGGAATAACGGTATATTTCCACACGAATACCTTACTCAAGGGCAAGCAAGCAAGGCACAAACTGAGAGCCAAACCAGTACCATTCTGGATGTAAGTCATGTGTCCTTAGTTGGTACATGCTGCCCTTCACTCTGTGATCTCCAGAAAAGAGAAGTTGGCTGAAAGTGCGGGTAGGACACCTTGAAAGTTACGCGTGTCCATCCTTCACAGCACATTAGCATTCCCAAGACAGCTGTGGTGGCCCTGAGGATCAACAGAAAGGTCACCCTGTTGGCAGCACACAGGTGTCCATACAGGAACACGGCTGTTGTGGTCCTTGTGACACCGTCTGAGCGCTAGTGGGCCTGCAAACATTTACGATATCTGATTCGTTTTTAATAATTAGCCATTGACTCTTACTGCCGTCTTTTACGTGCATCCAAGGCTGAGATTTGCTTTAACTGGACTGTGGACTGTGGTGCTGCTCAAACTACATTTTATAGAAATACACGACTGCAACTTGTGAGAATGAGTGAAGACAAAAGGTGTAAATGCTGAAAAACTTACATGTTGAACTGCTTAAGCTGAATATGTCCCATGAAAGATACATTTGCTACTCATCAGAGGAAGCAGACTGGAATTTTTCGATGCATCACTTCTGACGAAACATACAGATTTTAAAAACATCATCAAGAAAGCAGGTTCTGTCATGGATCTGAGCTCTTATTCAGCGGATGCCACAACAGAGGCCAGGTCGAGGAGGAAGCAGCCGTCCATCATGGACATTGCCTCCCATCACCTAAATGAGATAACTGCCATGAACTCTTTTAGACACAGAGGTATTCAACTTGAATCTACTATAAAGTGCTTCTGGAGGTCCTTCTTGCCAACAGTCATCTGCCTCCATAATGCCAAACAAGGACCCAAAGATTACACTGCTTTTTGACCATTTTTGTTACTGTCATTTATTGGTTATTTATTTTAGTTTTTTGCTTTTGTTATTTTTTTACTGTTGTATGTATTATGACCGTGTCATGCTGTGTGTCCTGTGTGTTCAGTAGCTGCATGCTGAATCTGCCAGCAGGGATCAATAAAGTCCTGTCCTGTCCTTTTCTCAGCAAAATAGCAGCTGTCAATGAAGGCATATAGCAGAGATCAGTATGAGCTTTGGATTGAATGGATGTCATCCTGACCATAAAGAAGTGAATGGGGACAGATGAGTTTGTACAAACCACTCAGCTCAGCGTAACATGCATATCATATTGATGTTTTGACAGGTGATTGACAGGAGAACATGCATTCACTCTATTAGTGTCTGTTACACATTCACATTGTCAAGCACAACTTTAACAGTCCTAATAGTCCAATTTGTTCAGCAATTCCCAGCGATGTAGGATGACTGGGTTACATGCACAGTTCTTTTGACCAATGCTGTATATGTAAGAATGAATAACAACTTCATATTTTAATTCAGGTGTTTTTTAAATAGATTATCAATCCAGGTATGAGTGGTCTAGCCCACATTGCTGAACACCTTTCAGCTAAACAGGACCGATAAAACCCCACTGGTAGAAGGAGGTGGAGCTATAATGCATATTCATATGTATATTTTAAAATAAATTGCATAGCAATATAAACTTTGTTTCAATTATTGATTTTATTGGCCCCTAAACCTTTTTTGTGCTTAAATGCACAAAGAAGCTATAAGTAGACTTTAGAATTACAATGGTAGCTACAGTTAGCAATGTCAATAAATAAACTGCTTTACAGTAAATACACTCAGTCACTGAATGCTGGGAAAGGGAACAAAAAAAAAGCGATGCACAAATGATCAGTTTAAAAGCAAAATGCCATGGTATTGCTAGTGTATTTGTCATATTCTTATAATTATTGCAAGATTTTTCTTCAGAGGCATTATGATATTGGGCAATTTAAAAATTACCCAGTTGCCAAACTTCTTGCACCACCAGTATTAGTAAGCAACTGTAATTATTATTTTTTATGTCACTGAATAACCAGCAGTTGCAACTGGTTGTAAGTTTTGTATTTGTAGACAAGTGTATTCAATTTGCCATAATTCGTGCTTTAAGCGTAGGGCTCAAAATCCATTAGGGCTAATTATTATTAATTCCTCAGCTTTACATTCTTGTTCTGGGGACTAAGTGCTCTTAAGCTTCTGAAAGGTCATTTCGGTTGGATTGACAGGTTATAATCTTGCTTTAGAAAAAAGATAAATAAATGTAGTTACCCCAAAGACCCTCAGTGTCAGATTTAATTAAAGGAGGGAATGCAATAATTAAATCACCCTAATTATACACACTGCCTTTCAGAACATTTCTCTTGGTGCCATAAAAAAGCCAACCCCTAAATGTACTAATCTATCAGAGTTACCCTGCCAAGGCAGCATCTCAGGCTCAGGCCCCTGAAAGGCTGGCTCACATCCCCTCCCTTCAGGGTGGGAATCAGGGGGTTAAAGGTCCCTTTTATACTCTGCATGCTCAAAAGTTTTGTGCACCTGCTTTCAAATCGATGCCACTCGGGCTGCCGCCCCATTATGGGGGACAGCAATTTGGTGCCGAGTGCTGGGTCCAGCAGGCTGCTGGTGAGAAAGTTGTAAGGGATGTCTGGACACGAGCCAAGTCCTACCATCACTGTGAGAACAAAAGGAGGCTGTGGTCTAATTTGAGTCGTCTCTTCATATGCAAAGCTGTGGTGTGAAGGCCTGCCTGTGCGCCACGAAGCACCGAGAGGGAAGACAGCAAAGACAAAAACATAAGAGGAGAGAAACTCCTCTGAGGGTTTAGCCCCTGAATATCGCTCCTTTTGCTGAGATTATGCCGTGTTTGTATTCAACATTGTTTCGGCGCGGGTAAATGGAAGCTACGCCTTTGCAAACAGCCGGTGAAAGAACAAATAACTGAGATCTGCAAGGTAGGGCGGCGTAAGTCCAGGTGGGAAGAAGAAGGATAGCTTTGCCACGAAAGGGGTTACGTTTTTGTCAATACAAAAGAAACTGGTTTAATCCAAGTGGGTCTGGGTGTTTATCATATATTTTGGAGAAGCTAAACATGTAAAGTCCACAAAAATTGTGATGAAGTATGAAGTGTTTCCAAGCAAACGCCAAGATCAACACATCAAGGTGTGAAAATGTGGCTCAGTTATTCCTTAAGTTTGAAACTGGCAAATAAACAACTTCTTCTGATCACATAAATAAAAAGGGAATTATTTAGGGCATTTTCCTTCAAATGTTTATCTTCGCCATGTTTAACATTGCACTGAAATATATGCAACAAAGAACATTTATTGTGAACATAGTGAGTCTGCTCACTGTGCTTCTTTCCCAGAACTTTTCAAGGAGAAAGATGGTTAGCAGAATTATTTTTTAAATGACAGGTTTCCACGATACCTAAAATTTGATCTTTTAAAAGGATCCACGCCATCAGCGTGGAACAATGCCAGTTTAAAAACATTTTGCTTACTCCTGACAGCTCCTTCCTCTCCATGAATCCAGTCCTTCCATCAGAAAAGACATTTTCACTCTCAATCTTCCTTTTTCTTGTGCGTCTCTTTTCAGGCCCTACAATGGCTGTGTTAACTATTGTGTGGCCAATTCTGACTGATGTGTCACTCAGTCCCTAGAAATAGGCCTAGCCTTTGGCAAAAATCAAAACAATTAACTCAAAAAAATTCACAAGATAAAGAAATGGAAAGCTTCTTACAAAGACAGGAGTGTGGGTGAGGACAAATGCCTTCTATTCAGCATCAAAGGAACATGGACTAGTTTCACTTAGTCATCCCTTTGTGACGCCTGTTTGTGTGGACTGTGGCATTCCTAGTCAGTCTGGCAGAAAACTGAGAATTTTAACATGGTAAATAACAGTAACACTGAGCTCCCTGCGTGAAAAGAACAGATCTTTTGTAGTGCCGTTATTCCAATGCAACATGTGGCATTTGAGGAAGTGGTTAAAGCCTCAGATAAGTTCAGCGCCACTCTGTTTAATATATACGTAACAGAAACTATCTAGTGAATCATTCTGAAAATGATACCTCTATTTTTTCAGGAAAAGATTAGTGTTTTCTGACGAATGCTTACTTTAACAGATTAACTGAGAAATAGCTGCAGAAATAAAAACTGCATTACACAGAATGGATGGGCTCTTAATCAGATGCTAAAGAGACTATAAAGGATCAAAACATAATAAAAACACAGTACAACATACTCCGGTTTGTAGTTTGGGTGGATTCCTCTTGTGAAATGACACTTCACACGGGTTCTTCTGAAACAAGTTCAGGCATGAAAACAACTGAAAGGGTTTTTTTAGCCCAGAGTGATTCCATTTCTATTATCTCTTATACTGTGATAACCACTAGGAAGGGGTTTGGATGGCTTGTGCAGACCTGTCCTGTGTGGAGGGTGAGAGCAGAAAGAATGGTGATGAGTTTCACACAGAGGCTCACGCAAGGTGTAAAAGTGCACGGTTTACTCTTTGAACGGATGCGCCACAGTAGCCTGACTTCAGTGGAGAAGGATGACAAACAACACATTCAAGCCTTTAACTCTGAGCCGGCAACACACAGAGCACTGGGAACATTTTAACATGCTATAAAAAGAAACTGCTGCTCTGTACTTTTGCCACAAACCTTAAATCTATAATGCATTTTTTCACATTTGATTTCTTTATCTGGGTCAGTCAGTGGGTAGAGATGCATATAAGAACGCGTCCTCCTTGGCATAATGTTGGTTGGAAGATAAAGAATGAAGTTTAGAACATGTTTATCATTCACGTTTTTGCTCCAGACATTTACAGTGTAAACAGATTCATTAAATATTATTAATAAGTGAATGATCTGAATAAAAGAATTCTGAGAGGGTCCTGAACACTGATTTAAAACTTTTAAATACATGTAGGCTCGCTGTTGGCAAAAGATAGAAGCACAAATGAAGAGCAAAGTGAATAGTTTTGCTTAAGATTTATTACCTTTTAGACTGGAAATGGGGTCTAAGAGTTATAAGAAAAAGGAATAGCTTGAATTAGGTCAACCCCTCAGTCTTTTTTTCATCCCCTTGGCTTTTTTCTTTATCTGCTCCATAGACACCTTTGGATCTCCGGTAAAGTAGTCCTGTCAATCTTCCTGACCTGTTTTTATGTGACAGGAGAATTTGTTATGAATGTATTCTTTCAAACTGTCAAACCTCAGTTTTGCTGTTATGAATATTGAGTGCGGGTCAAAGTTAGTCATCATCGGGGCACTCGCATCCTAGAGTGACATAAAAAGAATGGTTAACATCGAATTGCACTTGTTTAGCAGGAATTACACCATGAATATGATTTGGTTTCATTGCTGCTCGCGTCCCATCACTCAGACCACAGAGTGAATCACAGCATTAAACAACCATCCAAACCTCTGCAGAACATTAGATTATGGAAGCGATGTTCCACAGAGATGCTGCAATGTTTCTTTTATGCTGGGTTTGGCTTAAATGCAGGTTAGAAATGTTAAAGGAGGTGAATGAAGTTTCGATGTATTAGAACTGTTTATGTTGGATGAAGAATTTTACTTGGCACTCTAAAGATTCAAAGTGAAATCCACCAGTAATGGGCAAAAACATAAGGTACGATTTTAAAATAATCTTTCACTTGGGCATTAAGAAAATCTTTTTCAAGTTTACATGATTTTCCTCTGTAGTTGCTTACAGCTTATAATGTATTTGTGCAAAATGTGAACTTGCCAAAAATCTTTATTAATTTAACACAACACAATAAAAAAAATCCTTGCTGTGCAATTAATATTTCTTTTAGCATGTTCTAAGGATGATGTTAGCAAAGATGTTGGATAAAAAGAAAACATAACTTTGTTTAGCCTTTCAGTCGAAAATGGCTTAAGATACAATGTTTATCTCAAGAAAAGTTATATTTAGCACTGTTCTAGTTTTGGGAGACATTATGTGGTACCCAGGGGTTTCCAAGAGGACTATTACCTTTTGCTTATCAGTGCACATCTGCCACCCCCAGCATTAGTCAAATTGTTCTCCAAAAATTGGTTAAAGAGGATTAAGCAATATATTTATCTATAGATGAAAAAACCAAAGTTCAACCACATAAGAAGTAATTTTGGCATATGTAATCCTTCTGTAAGTAGCTAGAACTGTTGTTTAGTTACAACCTTTGAAAAGGGGTGTAGACTGTAGCCAGAATTAACTAAAGATGAGAAACAGCTCTGAACTGAACCGAACAGTTCTATTTGCAGGGGTACAATCTCAGGGGTACATAACCTATAACAATTTTCAGTTCTGGTTCTTACGATGCACTGAGGGAGACAAATGAACATGGCCTTGACTTGTGTTTAGGGACTATGAATGGTCAACTATACTTGCTGAAGTTTTCTCTGCCTGCACCTCTCTGTGTCTCCAGGAGCAAAAGTTCAGGTCCAGTCAAGATATTTACTTACCTCCCTGCAGAGTGCCTTCGTAGGGTGTCCCAGGGACCTCTTAAATGTGTTAAACGTAAAGCTGTTCCAGTAGTTTGATAATCTAAGTATATGATAGGATACATGCTTACTGGGAAAACTTTAACAAGAAGTTTGATCTGTCCACAGCTATTTATTTGTTAAATCACAAAGCAGATTCACTTACGGAATGTAGGCTAATTACTTTTATATACTTGATAAGGAATAGTTTTTTAATGCTTCTGGTCCACACTTGAAGCTACCTCTGTAAATATGTGTGTGACCAAAGTGTTTAATTTTGTTCCACTTGAAAGATTATCATTTGATCTATATGACAATTCAGGCGAATTCTAGGATACCGTTCTATAACTTACTAGATAGAGCTACCATAATCACACCTGTCATATACTGTAACCTTTTGATCTTCAGACGTCATTTTATGTGTATGGAAATATTTGCAGTTTGTGTCCTCTGCTTATGTTTGTCTGTTGCTGTGATCCTTTACTGTCCACACAACTAATAAACATGAAGACAAAACTTTTTAATATCAAAAATACAAAAAAGTGTAAATACAATTAAAGGTGCATAATTTAATGATCAGTTTTCCTCTGGTGGGGAACGCAACAGTGATTGAGGGGACATTTGCAAGTTCACGGCAACTGAAATCACTGCATCTTCTTCATAACATTAAATATGACACTTAAAAAAATTCAGTTTACTTATTTTCTGCTCGGTTGGGTTTTGTCTGCAACCATTCAAGAAGAGGGGGCCTCACATCATGAATAATGATGAGAGGAGACGTCTACAATAGTCTGCACCACGGGGTGTCCAGGTTCCCTTTTCAGTAGTTTGATTGGGGTATTTGTGGGGTCCTAGGGTCACAGTGGGGGATACAAGGTAGCCTAAAACATGGGTTGTGTTCTGATTGATCTTAATCCGGAACAAGAATTCTGACCCGGCACATTGCCCGAGTTTTACTGCCCTCGGAGAGCAATGAATAGCCCGGCCCTTGTGCATATTGTGTGCCATTGGCTGAGGACAAGAAGAAGGGATCAATGCCATGCCTTAAATTTGATTAATATCCCTTTGAACAATACAAACAAAAAGCCCATAAATTTAATATCTCATGTATGAGTCTGATGCAGCTGCGCAGTTCATTTTCCTGCTTTATTGGAAATATATGCAGTGGGACCCTGCAAAACTTAGAAGGATGATTTGTCATGTTTTTCTCGCGTACTTAACTCTTTATTTCAGTATTGTTCATTGTAAACTATGTTTGATCTGTCTTAACAGTAACAGTATGAAGTAGACAGTTTTGTAGTTCTGAAATCTGAAGTTGCACAGTAAGTTACCTCAAATTTAATCTGCTTTCAGCCTATTTATTGTTGGTTTCCGCACTTTAAATCACTAATCGCAATCGACAAAGGCCAGTTATGTCACTTTATGAACACAGTGTTTTGTTAAGAGGAGACTGGCATCCAATCCAGGGTGGTTTCATAGCTGAGCACCCATTGATTCCGGGATAGGCTCTGGACCACCGTCACTCTGGCCAGGATGTCAAAATTAATATTAACAGATGGATGGATCAATAAAAGTTCATAAAATCATGTTTCTTTTCATATGTGTGGTAGTTCACTGTAATCGTAGCCTATACAGCTGACTTTTATTCATATTTCCTGAGGCCTGGAGCAGGTGTAGTGAGGCCACAGGCATATTGATTTCACCCATTATTACAAACCTTTCACGAATAGAAAAATGCATTGCAACACGTAATGCAGTATAAATAGAATCATTTTATTTATAAAGCTTATTTTACATTATGTATACCTAAAACAGTATCTGTACATCACTGTGAGGGAAGAACACAAGTGCACGCAGTGAAATACAAACTTTTATCCCAATACTATATGAAAACTTGACCATTTCTACGCAGACAGCTTCTGCTTCCAGTGTCAACAGTTCAAGAGCCTTTAAGTTCTCCAAATAATAATAATAATAATAATAATAATAATAATAATAAAACAGCTGTGCTTATCATTTTAGAATTTACTTAGTGGAAAAAGTGGCAGTATCAGCTGGACTCAAACCACAGGTTCTCGCATACAAAAATAGGCCGAGGTTCTTCTCGTTGTTCAGTCTGACTTATAATACAAATGCAAACATACAAAACTGTAGTAACTTAAAACAAAATATATATATATATATATATAATATATATATCTATAGATGAGAGTCCACCACCAAAGCAGACTATTTGGTTTGCAGTCCTTGTCCCCGCAGCATCCTTCTTGTCCCATGTCATTCTGCTCTGAAGACTTGCACCTCCTCCAGCTATCTGTATTTAATTGCACTTTGGAGTAGCAGTAAGTCCAGATGTTCTGCGCCATCTCCCTGCAAAAGTTCTGGACCATCTCCTTGTCCTCCCATCCCTACTGTCTCTCATCCGGCAAGGGCCTTTTCACGCTTTCCTCCATGTCTTTCCTCCATGTCAACAGGTGCAGTGCAGGATAGGGGAAGGGTTGGAACTTCAGAAGATTTCTTTTCTGGGCTCGGATCTCTGACCTTCTCCTGCTTCAACTTGGAAGATCTTTAAAATAGTGAAAGAGCACCATGATTGTGTGATTCACAATAGGGCTTGAGTTTCTCAAATAAAGCTGATCAAGAGGAACTTCGTTTACCTGCTCAATACCCGTCGAACCAGGTGCTGAAGTCCAGCAGCTCGTGGTCCTCGCAGCCCAGCGGCTCCAAGCTGGCGCCCTCCGAGGAGCACGTGGAGTGGGGTGACTCGGGTTCCGCCGAGTGGCAGCTGGAGAAGGCGGGCGAAGGTGCCCCCCGCTGAAGCGCCACATTCACAGCGTCGTGCGCGTCCAGGAGCCGCTGGAGTGCGCGGATGTACTCGACCGCCGAGCGCAGCGTCTCCACTTTGCTCATCTTTCTGCTGGCGGCGCCGCTCGGCACGTGTTGCCGCAGCGTCTGGAAGCCCATATTCACCTGACGGACGCGGTTCCTCTCGCGCTCGTTGCGGCGCGCCACCGCTGGCGGCTGCTGCTGCTGCTGTTGCTGCTGGGGGGGCACGTCGAACCCGAGTCCGGCGAAGGTGAGTCTCCGCTTGCATCGGAGCAGCTGCGGCGAGCCGGGGCGCTGTCTGTTCAGCACCGCGGTCGCGCTGTCGTGTCCGGCGACACGCTGCTCCTCCTCCTGCCTCGCACCCTGCAGCGTCACTGCGGCGCAATGCTGAGGGAGCCCGAACTGATACGCTCCTTGGACGGTCCGGGTGGCTGTGACAGCGCTGCCGGCCATCTCCTTTTTATTAGAATATCACGGGAATTACGCTTAGCACAAAAAAGCCAAACTTCGCCGGGGTCTTAGTTCCATCGCCCGACGTGAAGTCAACTCGCGCTCCGCGCCTCTATTTCAACACGCGTCCTTTACGCCCCACCCCTTTTCGATGAAGGCTCCGCCCCCCGACGCGTGCTGCCCGGGCTGGCAGGCCGCGCGAGCCGGGCGCGTGGCTGGCGAGGCGAGCCACATTAAAACCAATGAGGACATTTTCGCGGCATCCCGGAGGGGAGGGGCTCACGCGCGCGCGACCTCATTTACATTCCCGCGTGGCGAGTTTGAATGGGTGGCTGAGGTGTCCCGCTGCTGGCGATAAAGGTAAAAGAGAATAAGGGAAAAAAGTGAATAATTTGACCGTGTGGAATGTTTTAGAGTTTAACTGTGTAGACCCCAAATATAAAAAAGAGTTTCGTCGTCAATGTTCGGTTTGCTGGATGAAGAAAAGAGCTTCAGAGCTTATTAATACGGTTCCTTTCAGACCACCTGATCAAACTGTGCATTTTACAGGTAAGAAACGTCAGTCACAGGGAGAATGTACAGGAAAAAAAGTCAACACAATGATAATATTTACACAGTATTTACAGTACATATACAGCACTGTGCAAAAGTCTTAGGCGTGCAACTTGAATGTGTGTTGAGAAGTACAGGTAGATTCTTATCTACCATCAGGGGGGTTTCTGGATGGTCCCAAATTCATTCTGCAGCCTGAGAATGACCTCAAACACCCAATCTCAGTCATACACAACTATCTTGAGCAAAAAGAAGGAATCCTACAACAGATGGTATGGTCCCCACAGAGCTCTGATCTCAACATGACCAAGTCAGTCTGGGAGGACATGCAGAGACAGTCAAAGTCTGCAGAAGAACTGTGGCCAGTTCCTCAAAATGTTTGGAAGAACCTACCAACCTCTACCTTAAACTGCATGCAAGTTTGCATAAGAGAACTGATGCTGTTTTACAGGCAAAGGGTGGTCCCACCAAATATTGATTTGACTGAGGTTTTATTTTGTCTCCTGCACTTTTTAGAAGGTTTATTGATTAATAATGGCATTATTTTTGGAACCATCCTCGCTCTTTAGCATTTTTCCCACAGGTGCCTAAGGCTTTTGCACAGTACTGTATATATGCATACAGTTAGCTGCTAAAAATTTATGTCAGCTTTAACCTACAATGTTAATTAGGATAAGCAAGTATTTTCTTTTATTAAACCTTACAGTAATAATAAATACCAATACAGGCGGTAACTGCAATTTAGAAGATATAATACATAGAGGACATGCTGAAGAAATGAAAACATTTATTTTTTTTTAGTTTATGCCATAGCTCGGTGGGCTGGCGTAAGAAACACAATTCCACTGATTTGTTTCTTTGTTCCAACTAGTAATAAATTATTCCAGTAATGTATAAACACGAATGTATTTTTTAGTCAACTAACACAAATAACAATAGAAGTTAACAGACACTGGTGTACACCATCAATAACAAATGCGCCCATCCACTAGTCATTCATTGTTTTTCCAGCTCAAACTTTAACGGACTTTTTGAGGGGCCTTTAATTTTTGCTGTTGATTTCTGTCCAGCTGAATGGTTCTTTGTTAAACAATCAAGCCGTTGTTCTAATGAAGCTTCTAAGTTATTAAAGCATAGTTAGTAATTGTGTATTTTAAACTGTATCTAACACCTTGTATAATTTTTCAGTTAAATACCCCATGTGTCGAATATACTCTAGGCTTCGTTTCACATTGTGTGCATTGCGAAGGAAAGTTGGTGTTCAGCGACCCCTAGCGATAAGGAGAAGTTGTGTCGCCAGTTTAATTTATTATTATATTATTACACACAGTTAGCTAATGCCTTTGTCCAGGATTGAATGAAATGTTGTTCTATCAAATTTACAATAATGTACCTAATCCAGAGTAAGTATCTTGATCAAGGTTATTAAAGCAGGGCTGCAGTTCTGATTTGGGACTTTAATTTGTAAGACAGGAGCAGCAACCAGGAGACTACTGGTTTCACTAAAGAGCAGTAAAAAAACCGAGGTCTGGGCTTCAGAGAAAACCAAGTTTTAAAAATATTTCATGAAAATTTTTCTTATAAAGCGCATGTATGTTAACCAATAGTCTAATAGTTGTTTTTTGCTGTCAGTTTTCTTGCACAAAATAAACATGTATAATTAATATAACATGTGGATGAGCACAGAACATTAATGTAAACACGACAATATCGTTTGTATAAGAACCACATTTCAAATTATGGGGACACTATGCAATTAAAAACCACAATGGGAAAACAGAAAGCCAAAGTATCACCCAACCAAGAGAAATTTATGGCTTGTGACTTAAATATGCAGGAAAGTGTTTTTTTTTCCCTGTTGGACTTGAAAACACCTGCCTTTAAATCAGTTCTTACCCCAGGATTCTATTATCCTTTAATGACTGTCACAGTGCTCTAATATAAGAGCTCGCAGCAGCAGGATATAAAATACTGCAGGCCTTCACAGACAGACAAAATATTGAATTGATTACATTACCATAAATCCATGGATGTTTGTAATTGTATTGTTTTTGAGGTGGAAGGTTGTAATGCCTTGGTTATTCTGTCAAATGTTGCAAGGAAATTGTCTTTCTAATTAAAATTTTAGTGGTGTTTCCCATTAATCTTTAATGTCATATTATGTCAGATATTAACTGCACAGGTTCATAAAGTCACAATGCCTGTGTGAATACTGTTTGAAATTTGTTGTAGAACCTCTGTCACATTTAGAACAAAGCATACAACAATTTGTGTATAAACTACGTATGACATAATAGGTAACTGCTTTCTGCAATACATTTTCAAATGAACAAAATTTGTAGATAGCTTTATTATTGAAATAATCTTGGGCAACATGGAGAAATGATATTCTATTGCCAACTGTTCTTCATATGTAATTCTTTTGTGAATTTTGCTGCATTTTGATGCTGCAGGAAAGGTTAACCTCTAGCCAGCCTGACATTCTGCACGTGTATGCTTATATATTTTTGCTGCAGTTACAGGTAACCCAGTTCGGCTCATTTCAATGTACACATTTTTAAAATCATTTGACAAACAATGTGATGTATTCTGCTTTATGAGAGCTGACAGCGGCAATATTATTCTTTAGCTGATGCCTTTGTTTGACGGTGACTGACTTTCAGGACTGTCACAGTACATTAGTGCTTTGAGAGAGAACTGACAAAGAAACATTCATTTTCATATGTCTGCTATTAATACACACTCACAAGATGCCTATTTTAGAACATGTGTAAAAATACACCCTAAATATTACTAAGGACATGCAGCTTTAATTCATCACAAATATCTTCACAAAGGCCTCAGCTTCTGGTTCCATTGCAGGTGTCTTGTCATTATTCATTCGTACGTGGGACTGTGAAAACATAAGGCATATTTTCCTCAGGAAAGTGATTTTCTTTCTGTTTCATTTACTGTAATTCCAATAAGCAGAGATACCTTTTGGAAACATCAGCTCAATTCGACGAGTATGCCCATTGCGGCAAGTTAATTTGTTTTCTGTTGCCCTAGAAACAATGAAATATGTAATTAATTTATTTTTATGCCTTTTGCTAAAGAATTACAGTTCTCAACACTTTAGTGTTTTTACTATATACCGGATAATATTTTGACATTAATTATCAGGCAATTCCATAGTTCAGTTATGTAGAAAAAAGTAATGAGACCAATAAGAAAATTTTAAGAACAGTGGAAATTCGGAAATTTGAAATCAGTTACAGCTTTTATATAACAACGCATTTCATCCAGTTTTTTATTCTTGCTGGTCTATGTGACTCATTAAAGTTTTCATAAACAAGCACATAACATACTCTGTATAAATGTCTGAGAAGTCGAGATCTTGCCAGTCTCCCCATTTGTAGTCAGCTGAGCATCCACCATGTCTGCATGGACTGCAGATGCTCAGATACAGGCCTGGCCACTGGGTTGTCAGCTGTTGGAGCTTGTATAAAACTACCAGGACTATGTCCCAATACTTCTGAATTTCTGCAGACACAGCAGTCGATTAGAAGAATGAGTAGGAACATCCTTATACAAATGAAGTACATACATGTCAAAATTTCTCACCATTAGTCTTCGGCATCTTACAGCGGATCTCAATGTATTGGTCTTCATCTCCACAGAGCTCTTTGAACAAGATGAGCTTATGACCATAGCCAACTAGGCACTGGTCCTTCCCCACCCACTGAGTGGAAAAGTGGGAACAGGTCTTAATGATCAGTCTGAAAAGCAAACAAAATTATGAAAAACGTGCTGCATGACATCTATCTTTTTGACATCTCTCAGCATGTTTAGTGGTTTGTGGCATGTGAGGATATGTAAAAACAGAATGTACAGACTGCAGTGTCCAAGTTACAGAGTCATGTTTTATTTGATTATATTACCTGTGGAAGAAGCCATGAGGAATTTCAGGGAGGAAATAGGCATGAACCCTGATATCCTCACTGTTGTCTTCTCCCCACATCTTCTGCACTATTTCGTTATTCTCCAGGAAGCCTGGAAACAAGCAGGCACCATTTCTCACATTCCTGGAGCTCTCTAAGGGTTTCCACTCTCTGGGTTTTTCTGGGTTGTACTCCAGGGCATGGGGGTTAAGAGGACTGCTAACTGTAGAGGGTAAGCAGACCTCAAAGTGTTTCAAGAGGGTAAGCAGATTGCCATCCTTGTTTCTGGTTCCACAGATCTCTTCTACAAAGTCATCCTGGTCTAGCTGCAATTCTTGTAAGGACTTTCGCACCAGCACTCGTATGGCAGCATTGTAAAGGGTTGCTTTTGCCTTAAATTCTTCTATCCATTCTGTTTTGTCCTTTGCAAAACATCTTTCCATCCGCAAAAGCTGCTTGGGGATGTTCTGCAGCTCCTTCTCCATGTCATGCCTCACTATGGTCTAGAAAACGAAAGAATGAACAACACAAGTCAAATAATGAAGGCACTGAACAGGTGTTGCATTGAATGCTACTGGCCAAATTTGGCAGTGTTAAAAATATTCTAGTCTAATTATAGGGTTTGAATAAGATAGAAATTTGTCCACAATTAATGATGTAGCAAACTCAACAAAAAAGTTGTTTTAACTAAAACAAAAGGCAGCTATAATGTACGCAATTCCTACCTTGAATAAGGTGATGAGAAAAGATGGTTGTACAAACACATTGTGCTGTAGAGCAGGAATATCCTCGTACCACACAACGATTCCAATGAGATGGAGATAACGCAGAATATGCATCAAGTCTTCAGCATTCAGCTTCCCCAATTTACAGTTTAGTTCGCGAAGTAGTTCATCTAGCGACACTATTCCTGTTTATACCAAGTATCATAAATGTTATTCTCAACAGTTTTTTTATACCCAAATAAAGTAAATACCTCAACATAATATTAAAAAATGCAGTAGACCCACCGTGTTTTGGAACAGCCTCTTCTTTTATAAGATTTTGAATTAAATATTCCACTGTGCGGTAGTTGCTTGGCAGTGCCCTTTCTATGTTAGGAAAATCATCTTTTGCCAGCACTTTACGTACAATGTGTGTCCTGAGCCGTGTGATTTCCTCAGATTTCGTGCAATCTGTAGTTATAAGTTCAAGGACCTGAAAGCAGAAGGTCAGAACTGTAAGGAAAGGGTTCCACAGTTTCTGCACATGAGAAAATAGGCAATATACTAACATACTAGTAACAACAGAATGTACCTTCAGGTTAAGTGAAGCAAGCTGGTGAAGGCTGTTTATCTGATTAGAGAACAGCTCAGGGTCTTTCTCCTCTAGAATATTTTTTTCCCGTTGCTTCAAAGCTTCCGTCCTCTCCTCCACCAAGTTCTTGATTCTCCTCTCAATGTCCTCTTTTTTCTTCCTCACTTCCTCTGCATCCTTACACTTGTCAGTGTGGGTCCCCACTGGCAAAACAACAGATTCGGGAACTCTCAGCTGTATGTTTCTGATCCAGAAACTCACGTGTTCTCTGAAACACTGAGGGTCTTCAGTGCTGTACCTGGAACACAGAGAAACACATCAAAGTGTTAAGCACTGCTTGATACAGCCAAGTGAACACTGGCACCCCAACCAAATACGTCTGGTAAAAACACAGTACTACCTGGCAAGGTCAATGACTAAGACAACAAGGGCATATGGGGTGATGAAGACGTGATGAGTGAAATAGTACTCCTCGTGTCCAGCAAAGTCCCAGAGGAGGAAACGAACCCCTTCTTGTTCCAGCTCACTGATCTCAATGCCCACAGTCCGGTCATTAGCATCCACTTGCACAGCGTGACCCTGTATCAGGCTGCGGCACAGTGTGGACTTGCCGGCCATAGTGGATCCCAGGAACATGGTTTTGACCCGGCTCTCACAGAAAGAACTGTCCCCCAGCATTTTCAGGTAGTGCTGGATGCTCCTTACGCCACCTGCGCATACTTCTGCAGGAGGTTTCCTCAGATGGTTGCCAGCAGCTTTGATCATGCGCAGATCTGTGTCCAGAAAGAGCTCTTCAGGAAGCTCTGACAGACAATTGTTGTCTACATAGAGCTCTTCCAGTCTGGGCAGGCCAACCAGTGCTGTTAGGTCTTTGAGGTAGTTGTTGGACAGGTTCACATACCGGAGATTTTGGCATTGGCACACATCACTTGGAAGCTGCTGTAGGCGGTTTGTACTTAGTTTGAGAAAGTTCAGTTTGCTCAGGCAAGAGAGCACCCCCTCTGGGATGTTGCGGATATTGTTCTGGCTCAGGTAGAGTTTCTCCAGGTCACGGAGCTCCTGCAGCTCGACGGGAAACTCAGCAAGTTGATTCCTAGTTAGGTTAAGTTCTCTCAAGCAGGACAACCTGGAGATCCCCGACACACCTTTCAGTTTGTTTCGCTGCAAGTCTAGGATCCCAATGTCTTCGGTTGGGTCCAAATCCTCCCATTGCAAGCCTTTAAGTTTCTTTCCAGATAAATCAACTTTTCTGTTGTTTTTAGACCCTAAGAAAACACATATTAAGACAGTAATTATATATCTCACGCATTTCTGAATGTTCCTCATAAGATTATTATCCATAGCAGGAAATTGTAAGTTTGGTGTTAGTGAATACATATTTCTGTCTGGTTGATGATTGTTCATTAATTTTGAATAATAACTGTTGTTCAAAACCATTAGAATCACTTTATGCAGAGTAGTACCAAGAAGTCTGGTCAAGGAAACGAAACAGTGCAAATGCTACAACAGTGACACTACAAATCATTGTTCTACAAAACATTCTGCAGTTGGACAACTGACCAATTTTTTTCTAAATTTAATAAGGTCACTTTAAACATTATTTTGTTCTATGAAATATGGCTAGTCACAGAATGAAAACATTAATAAGCACTATATTAAGAAATAAAAGGTTTCAAAATAAAAAGAAGCTGTGTGCATATTTTTACATGGCCTTGTTAGATTTAACAAAAAGAACCTCAGTAACAAGTTCTTTGCCGATTATGGTTGCTGGGTTTGGCTGTTAAGGCAATTGAATTTCTCCCAAAGTTATAATAACTGAATTTTTTTAGTTCCGAAAGGTAGAAAGAGTTCTTTTCACATTATTCCTTTATTTGCCATCAGCTAATGTACTAACTCCAATATTCCTCACGTCACTACAATAAATAAATGAACAGAACGAAAAGGAATTTCTCTCATGTCAGTCTTTAGTGTGTGTGTGTGTGTGTGTGTGTGTGTGTGGGTGTTACGATATTATATAATCGCCATCATGTAATTAATCCCATTCATTTGCTGATTAAATTTACTGCAGGCATTACTTGGATATGAAAACAAATTACGAAATAGAATTACATTCTTTCCTTCTGGAAGGTTTAATAGACTTCCTCTAAGTTAAACTAAGCTATTGTACTTTTGAATATGTATGAAATCTTATTACACTTCCTGCATCAACCACAGCTGTGGCTGAAACAAATTTGGTTAAATTAACTGTTAAACAGAGGTATATATAATTACTGGACTTCTGACACAGACAATAAATGAGGAAAATAGAAAATACAAGTATTTTGTAGCTGATATCGTCCATTCGTTCATTCGCTAGTTTCATTACAGGAGCAATAATTGTTCTACGTTGCCATTAGTTGCTGTTTATACATCTGCCAAAAGTCTGTGATCAGTCTGTTAAGTCTGCTGTTCATTCTGCTGCTTTTACATGGTCACACAGCTGTCTCTGAGCATTGTGTCGTGTAAAAAGAGCGCAGTTAATACTTGCCATTTGAACGAGCCATGTTGCTAACCACTCTGCTGCTGCTGCTTCCTGTATTTGGGTGCAGGCGTTACCAGTATCGAGGGAAGGCCTGTACTTTGCTTCTGCCTTCCTGCTTGAAGGTGGAGTCTGAAGTTTCAGCCTTTCGGCAATTGCTTAAAAACTATAAATGTGTCTAATCTACCTCCTTTGTTTTATCGCAATACTGTATCACACAGCTGATTGATTCTCGCATGTAGTGCCAGGAACTAAGTAGAGTGCTGTTAAAACTTGTTATAACTGCTTAAAACAGTGTTGTGCAGGATGTTGAATAAAAAATGATTTCCCAGTCAGAATACCATATAGCCATGCCTTTTTAAATCTTTCTGGTGTACATTTTCCTGCTTTGGTCATTCTGGTTTATTAAATTATCGTGCTCACTTTTGTCTTGTAGACAAGTAGTTTAGAAAAGAATGAATGATTGGGTAAAATACTGGGGCCTAATGGCTGCTCCACAATCCTTATGGGTTTTTTCAGATTAGAATCCTGGGAATTTGTGAATATGGCTGAGTCTTTGTTTGGGATTTTTACATTACACTGTCATATTTCTAAATCTATGATGATACCATATAAAACTCAAAACCAAAGATGCTTTTCTTTGAAATGATGCTAAATGGTGTATGATGGTTAGCCTTAAATCACCACAAGGAAAACAATAAGAGTGACAATGGAGAGGAAAACTACTGTGGAAAAGTTATAGAGCAATGTCATCCACACTGTAAAAATGACAGTGTCTAATAAGCTCAAAATGTTTGTTCCCCTAAAGTGAACCCCCTCCGCCTTGCTGGACTCTCAGGATTTGGCAAAGATGATTGTGAGAAACTGACAATACTATAAACTAATCCCAGTGATACGATTAGGTAGAGACTATTGCAAGACAATCCCTGTACAATATAGTTGTACTTTAATTTTTGAGCATTCTGAAGTCTTACAAAAAACATACATAAAACATGTCATGTAGACATTTCACAGCATATACATTTTATCAGGATTTAAAATAGTTTTGCAGTGAAGCAAAATACTGTGATAAAATGCTAAAACAAACAATGCAAAATAAATTATATGCACTGCAAGCAAACAAATTGTTCTTTTGGTGTGCACGACAACTGTCGATATATGGACTGCAATGGTTGTAAATGTACATGAAGCGACGTGTGAGAACATTCCAGCTCATTCAGTTCCTATTCTGCCATTTGCTCCCTTTCTTAATCCTTACAACTATACACGTTACATAAAGCTTCAGTGTGTCGTTTTGGGTGTGCTGTATTTGGCACACTGAGGATGGAAGGTGAAGGGGAACATTTCTTGGCTCCAATTTGTAGCAGGAGTTGCGCAGCTGTGCTGCAGCTTATTGTGACATAACAGCAGCTTGCACAACATTCAACATATCACTACAGCTGAGAGGCACAAGAGGCACAGGTGGGCAAAGGCTTGAATCTCACCCCTGATATCAGAACACCTCAGACAAAAGTGCCAGCTAAGCAAAGAGTGATAATAATACTACTTTGTTTTTACATTTCATTTAAGGGCACTTTACAAGAGTGCTGAATGAGACTGAACTGAAAGATGAAAATATTTGTCATGTTTGCTTCCCTCGGCAGAAATCCGTATTACCAGCAATACATTATCACTGGAATTACATTCTGTGGAGAAACAAAAGTCACAGTGGCAAAAACCAAACGTTAAAACTGTACATAGCACTAAGAGCCACAAACACTGCGGATGATGCTGTGATATGATGAAAGATGAGGCATTTTAGAAAAATGTGGAGAAAGGTCAAAATGTGTGAGCATCTGCTTAGTATTAAACAATATAGGGTGATCAGGTTTTGAATTCCATGAGTTTTGGGTTTCTCTATGTGGCTCAAGCAGCATCTCAGGTCTGCTTGGTGTATAGAGGGCTGAGGGTGGAACTGGGTAACATCTATCAGAAGGTGGTATGTTACCTGTAATATCAAGCTGGGGGCCCTTAGAATCGAAAGAGCTGGTTGACTCGCAGCACTAGAAGGGAAGCAAGCCGATGTTCACGCATCCCAAGCTGGGGTGGGTATTTGTCCCTAAGTGGTAGGCATTAGAGCCAAGTACCCACCTGTAGTTAAATTCTTAAAAAGAATGTAAATGAAATGTAAACAAGTGTCAGGAAGAGGCTGGGCCTGCTGCCGTGTTGGAAATCACACATACACTCCATCGGGGTTAAGGCTGGAAATGATGGGGTTCAGGAGGTTGCGAGGATTCCCCAGGAGCTGCCTGGCTCTAGAGCGAGGGGGCAGGTCCATGCGACACAGACCAGAACCTGTCAGGGCCACAAAAACAGGCTAAAGAGGCTGGTTTTACATGTTACATGTCCAGATGCAGGATTTATGTGTAAAATTATAGTGGTTAATACAGTAGGTATGCAAAATACATACAAGTATAAAAAATATTGAAACAATGTCTCACTTTCAGAATTTCCATCATTAGTGTCAATTACTGGGTTACTGGATTATGTACTGAAAGCATTTCACATTGCGAGCATTTATATTTTAGTCATAAAACGTAAAAGAAATGTTTTCATACATTTATATGTATTTAGTTAGGTCATACAAGAAACTAGTGGATTTAGCTCACCGTTGCTGCATCTGTCTGGCAGGAGCTGCGCAGGTTCAGGCTGCTCGAGAGGCTGTGTCTGTGCTTGGGACAGGCCAGGGAGGGCACCCGTCTGCTGGATGAACTGCTGCAGGTCGCATTGGCGCAACTCTTTGTTCAGCTCTTCCATCTCCTTCTTCTTGGCCTGGAGAGCAAGAGAGTGCAGCTCCGTGAGCATCGGAAGTAGATCTAACACACAGACATTGTCATTAGCTGCTGTCACTCCAGGTAGCTTTTTTTTTTTTTTTAAGTGTCCTGATGCTGAAGAATCTATTCTAGATTGAACTCCGCAGTTCCTCAAACCAAAGAGGGGTTCTTTAACATTATGCAAGATTGGATTAAACCATGTAAACTGCTGAAATACATACATAAGGTGATAAATAGGAACATGGCCACTTCATTTTACTGCATGTTAATCTATTCATATTCCTCAGCCACATGGGGGCAGCAGCACACACTAACGTATTTTAAAGTCCAGTTACTCAGTATAATACGGTGAGGAGCGTGACTGGAACTAGACAAGGTTTTCAAAAAATATTTTTGTATACATATACTTTATATATAACTGGACTGAAATGTCCTCATTTCAAAACACACAAGTGACATACTAGGAGGGGTAATCCAACACCAGTCTGCACTTTCCTCCCATTTGCTCTGAAGATCTTTCACTTGTCATGTGATACTCAGAAGCACTAAAAAGACCATAATATTCTCCTCTGCATACTGTGCTGCCCACATATTTTTAATGAGGTTTTCAAATTTATATTTTCCTGAAGTTAAATCCAACCTTCTGAACCAACTCCAAAATTGCTCAGTGAAACTTATCACATTGCTGAAATGAGCTTCCAGCTCAATGGCAGTTTTTAACCCCACACCACAGTATTGAAGCTTTGTAGTACTGTAAATGGCTGTTATCAGGTTATGTACAACCAAGACAATTGTTGAGTATGCAAATACAGACCCTTGTGTATGAAATGTACAATACAATGCTGGGGGATTAGCGCACACAGTTTGAGAAGTTGGGCAGATCTGATAACACCAGGCCATCCTGGAGTTGGGAGAGAACAACCAAAAACGTCCTCCATGTGCCTCTGAGCCCCACCCCTGCTTTATCCGTTTTCAATTTTGCACGCTGAGCACTTGCGGCACTAAGACCCGCTGCGTGTTGGGTTAATACATGTTTGAATAATGTGGATGCCAGTAGCAATACTGCAGATCTCTGAAAATGATGGATGACTGCCTAGTAGCACTGGTAATACAACCAAAGTGTCTGCCTTTGAATTATGGCTTCTGCAATCACTGCTTCTCAGTGATTTGTATGCGTGTTTGTACTCTAACCACAATATGTCCCCTGATGTTACGCCATCTACAATTTCTCTTATCAACCTGTTAAAACAAGCTGCAGATGCAAAAGGTAATCAGCTAATCTTAGTTTGTTATCTTTAGCAACATCTTGAGTGAATATGTGCTCCTACTGAAAGGGCTTTATACCCCACTCCTACAGATGGCCACCCACCTGCAGCAGATCCTCTGTGCTTTCCAATGCCTTCTCCACCTCAGTAAGTGCACCCTCTAGTTCTGCTCCATGTAGCTTCTGAGTATGTAGCTCCACCCTCACTGTCCCAAGAGGCTCCTCCAGCCCTGTGCAGGGGGACTGGCACCTGATGTTCTCCAGCCGAATCTTCTGCTCAAGCTGCCCAGAGTGAGCAATCATATCCTGTAGCTTGAGTTCACAGCTGTCCAGCATCTGCTCCAGTTCATCAAGTCGCCTCTGCATGATCAACTCTTGCTCCTCCTCTGTGCACAGATTCTTCTGCAGCTTAGCCTCCAGCTTGTCTTCCTGTAGCTGGAGGTCTGGAGTGGGAATTTGTTCCCACCTATCCACCTCCTGCCCCAGAGCATCCAGCTGAGTGTCCAGGGTCTGCAGCCTCGCTTGCTGTTCCATCACTTGCTTGAAAAGCTCTTCTTTGGAAAGTTCTGCAGAACAGGTGGGGAGATGAGGGACCATCCTTTGCCCCTCAGAGGACTGGGGTAGCTTTTTGACACGTGTGGTTCTTATTCGAGGTGAGCTGGAGGGACCCAGATTAAAGGTGAGAGATTTTTTAAGCGCTTTGCATTTGGTGGATTCTGCATCTGACTGCTTGATCCAGGTAACTCCTTTATCCAGAACAGGTCCTTCCTGCTTGTCAGGTCCAATGCGGCGCAAGAAGAACTGGATCTCGGTGGCATTCTGGCCCAGCTTTGCAATGGACTCCAGCAGTCGCTCATTGGCCAGTAGCTGCCGCTCCCTGTCCCGTAGCTTCTGGACCAGAACATAGCGGCCTGTCTGACCTTGTAAGAACCGTCAGGTACTATAGTTAGGCACTGTTGCACTATTCCATTAAAAGTCAGTTAAAATATGAAAATCTGAAGCTACATTAGACATTTACATGCCTAAATTTTGCAGAGGTTTTTGTTAGGCGACATACACATCAGAGTATACTAAAGCATGTTTCAGACAAATGCGATTATTAAATCAAAGGTTGTCTGTTTTGGTTTTGCTGATAGTGGTAGCCTATAGAAATGTTTAAATAGGAACTACACAGATAATCATAGCAGATGGTACTGGACATTGGATTCATAGAGCCTTTAGAAGACCAGAACAGAAATGGGTCTAAAAAGGGGTTTTGAATCTTTCTTAATGTTTAAAGGGATTCATCAGCTCTGAGGGCCAGACAGTTCATTCCACCAAATCAGAGTCAAAGATAAGAAACTACAGACTTGATTCTTGATTCCTTGTAAATAAAGCTACCAAGTGACCAGAAGCGGAGGAGTACAGCTGTCTTGCTGAGGTATGTAGGGAGTGATTAGATCCTTTGACCAATGTAAATTGTAACTGACAAATTACTGCACCTCAGAAAAGGCTCTGTTGTGATTAAAAGTCTGAAGGAGAGAAGATACTAGATTACAGATGAAAACTACAGTAAGAACAGAAAGAATAAAAACTTACCAATGGCTTGAGCAAGTGTGATGACCACATCCTGGCAAGAAGTCTCTTCAGACAGGCCACACACCACTCGCATCACTCCATCCACCCAGACCTTCAGCTCCATCTCCTCAGACAGCTTCACCCCAGGTCAGCACAACATGACTGGCATCAACCAAAGGGATGCGGGAGCGAAACGCTTTAAGAAAAAGGTGCAATATAATCACCTCAAACAAAAGCTGTTTTCAGTCAAGGTTGTTTTTTGTTCAGATTTTGAAGGTTAAGTCTGTCTTCTGTTTCCTTGTGTTCACCATGTTTCTCTTTAAAGAGAAGGAACACTTGTAATGATTTTTTTATGTTCCTTGTAGCTCTGAGCAAAAGTACCTTTAAGGAATGTTACTTAACAGGATTCAGAGACAGGAGTCTGAAAGCAGCTTCCCTTTTACTGTACAGGATTCCATACATATGCAATGAATTTGAAATCTGAGAAGGATTAGTAATCTGAGAAGGATATTTGGCTACACGGGATTACAAACATCACAGTCTCATAGTAAGCAAGCAGAGGACATGCAGTACTCTGGTAGACTTGGCAACTTGAGACCACATCAGGCTTATGAATGTTAACATACCCCTCACTGGCACATGTAGTGTCTCAAGAAGAAAAACATGGTAAATTGGACAATTTCAAATTTTTTTCATTATCAGCACAAGTTTTTACTTTGCATTTTATTTTGTTATAAAACAAGTGAGTGCTTATTCTTCTGGGTGTGAAACCTTGGCTGTGCACACTGAAGGAGGACAGTACCATGAACTCACACACACTGTAATAAGTGGCACAAAAAAAAAAAAAAAAAAAACTCATTCCCATGCAGTAAATCAAGCATGAAAAAAGTAAACAAAGTTTACATATATGGTTATTTACACCTTTCCATGCCTGTTGGTGTTAAAAACAATGCTTATCTGGGAAGGTCACAGCAACGGTTTCAGACATCTGTTCTTAGAAAACACTGAACCATCACAGCACCTGCCATTTGCACACCTGTGCAGGTCTAAACTGTACTTACAGGAATCTGTGGTTTTCCACAGAAGTCCTTAAATATCAAGTCACATGTACCACAGATTGAACCAAAATTTACTGCAGAGAATCATTTCTTTGCACCATCCATCCCTTTAGGTCAGCTGAGAAACTATACCAACTACTTCCCAATATATCACGCTGATATCACTTTTAACCAGGTGTCCCCCATTTGGTGGTCAGCCAGGTGATCCATATCTGACCTAATGCTCACCTGTTTTGTGTAGGATCTGGTTTGGGAAGGTGATGTCTTGGGTTTGTGGTGAGCCTTTGGCAGGAAGAGAACCTGGTATGGAATGGTCCTTCTGGATACTGCAAGAAGACAGATCTGAACTGTGCAACAGGAACAGCCTGTAGCTACTGACTTCAGCAACCTTGAGCAGTGTGAGTAAGCAGCCTGGTGACACCTCCCCCCCCCCCCCCCCCCNTGATGGAGCCCATTTATCAGAGAGCACGCTGCAGCACCCCCCCCTCCCCCCCCCCCCCCCCCCCCCCCCCCCCTTTGCCAGCCCAACTTCCACTGTAAGCAATCATTAACACTGCCTAGTATTACAATGCTAATGTTCACTTGTGCTCACTAAGCACAGAGCACAGCCCAAAACCTGCTCTGCTCTCTACTTCTTCTGTGTACTTCTCTCTCTCACCTTACTGTGATTTCACGCAGTGGTTAACAGGCTAATTAAAACTGCAAACATATTGCTGTGAAACATTCAGTGCAAGAGCTTTTTTTCTCCCTTTTTTCTAAGATGACTAACAATAAAAGCACGATGCACAATATCAGTGTCAGTCCACTGCTGGTGAACATCTTAATGTTTTGCACTGACTGATTATTAAAATCAGGTAGTCTTCACCAGTGGTTTCAAGAAGGGTGTAATAGGGTTGCAGCTTTTTCAAGGGCAACATGTTGTGTAATGTTTACCTTGCAGTCAAAAAACCTGAGCATGAATCCCTGCCCCCACTGTTGTACCCTTGACAAAGGTACCTCTTCTGAATTGGTGATTATAAACAGGTATGTAATTGTATATATCCTACTGTGGTATACCTAAAATGGTTTGGTCACTTTGGACACAACTGTCACCAATTTTTGTTTATTAAAGGCAATATTTTTTTTTTTTTTGCTTAGTCAATAATACAATACCAGTTTATAGCGCTGGCTGTCTTAGAAATGGGCACCTGGGCAGACAAGTCCCCTCCCCACCTACATTACAAGAACACTACGCCCAACATTCTCAAATGAAACATGTGATTTATGGATATCTCAGAACTTGGATTTCAGTATTGTTGTTTTCATAACCGGTACTAATTCCCAGATGGCTTCGCAAGAAAACCACCTCTCATTACAGCTTGTTTTTCTTTACAGTTCTAACAGAAGGATTTTTTTATATCACAGAAAGCATTAAAAAGTCATGAGATTAAAGCTTAGATTTAGGCCATGCTAATTAGCCCAGCATGTCTTCTTTGTAGCAGCTTTATTGTAGGCAAAATATCAGGTTTCACTCATAATAGTAAATGTTGATATTTTTGTTATCTGATATACTCATGCTGTGATAGTTGTGAGGTTTTGTTGGAGAAGAATGTCATCCTATAACATATGTTCTCTTACTGCTTTTTAAACCAGTAAAACAAAATACATTTCAAGTCTAAACTTGAAAATTGCATTAAATATCTCTTCCAGCACTGTACAATTTGATCTATGAATTAAAATACAGTGATTCTAAACCACCTAGCACACAAGCTGACTCGTACAATCAAACTGTATTTCATAAACAGATTCTGCTATAAAGCTGACCCGTCTCTCCAGGGCGACTTAGTCTATTCATACTGATTTACCCATTTAAATTTCAGGGTATTTTTATTGTCTCAATTCAGGGAAATTGCCTTGATCATGGACACTACAGCAGGAGCAGGGACTTAACCCTGGGAACCTTCAGATTCCCACTTGTCTTAAACATTGCACAACCCCCTGCCCCATAAATTGCCAGCAAACAACGTAAATTAAGTAAAAAAATGGTGAACCAGGGGTTCTTTCTCTAACACACTTCAACAAATATGATCAGACACCAGTAACACTGCAATTTCATTTTTGTTACATCTGTGCAGGAAAAGCATAAAAATGAATGTGTATAATGTGTCAAAATAACCTTAACTTGCCTTTGCCAGCAAAGTCATCGTGTTAGTCCATAAAAAAACAGGCAATCCTCAGTGATGCCCACACGAGATAAAACCCCCAGATGGAAAGTCTCTTCGCCACTCAGCTCCACACTACAGTGAGCTGAGCGTTCTGTGTGATAAAAGGGCCTCTGTCTTAGAGGTAAAGTGATACTGAATCAGCCAACAAAGGGCCAGTTATTCCAGCTAGTCAGAGCTCCACCATCGCTGTGGACAATCCTGAAATCCCCTCCTAGCAGAAAGATATATAAACTCACACTTTTGGCTATAGGGCTACAAATGGGTTGCAATGAGCCTAAGAGCCGAGGTGTGTGGAGCCCATCCTGGGATTCAGTCCAAAAACCAGGCCAGTTTTGGTACAAACACTGCAGTGTGCTGGAAGTCGGTACTTTTTCCTTTTTTTTTTTTTTTTTTTTGCTACCGCTTTGTCGTTTGGGATTCTTAACCGTGTAGCAGCACTATCAGTGTCTATGTTATAGCACTAGCACTAATACTAACCTACACACTACACCACTCTGTTGTTCACCACCTCTAGGAATACAAGAGCACAATATTTTCACAGAGAAAAACAGCCTGTCTGGTGGTCTAATTGGTCATTTAAAACCACAAGACCTTTATTCCATCTAACAACCTCTTCAGTCAATATATTAGGATGATTTATTTCTGTTTGTGTGTAGTGAGTGATGATTTCCACAAAGGCAGCACTGTTGCTAAGAGGTTTCAGAGTGTGTTCAGCTTCATAACTAAGCGACTGTCTCAGCCCTGGGCTCATTATTGTCTCAGGTGTCCTTCATGCGTGTAATTATGGAACACATCTGACTGAGCTTTGGAACTGTAGATGAGCCGCTGGAGAGAGACTGCCGAGCTGTTCCCACAATGGCCACCAGTGTTTCAGCATCTCATCTCCTCGTTGCACATCAATGACCGTAAGACACTGAAAAGATGGTCTCCTTGGAAATTCTATTGCGCAAGTCCATAAAATGCAGCCCCACGCGGGGCGCTGAAAGATAACACGAAAGTGGGGCGGAGAGTTTCGCCAAAGCCGACTTTTAAAGAACTCTTCATCCCTCCCTTGGTCCTCAGCGAAAAGCCTTCATGACCGTTTCAGTCAGCACAAAGTAATATCTGGGGCATCATCGCGTTGCAAATTAATCGAAAAAGAACAATTCAAGAAAATATTTTATAAAAAAAAAAACATTCACCAGATACGTCACTGCTACCCAAGTGATGTTTCACAGAGTGATATCAGCAGGGAATCTTTATGATGGCTAAACAGTTTGGAGGGATAGTTTCTTAAAATAAAGTTGAGCCTTGAGGAGTAAGTTCCATGTAATAAATTCTGTGCTGTCTGAATACCAAGCAAATGTGCACGTTGCTAGAGGAATGGAGGTGTTGACCATAACAACGGCTACATTTCATTTGTTTATGAGATTATTTCAAGCAGCAGGGTGTGGCAGCAGCCACAAGATTGTTTCTTCTGGGACACATAATGACAGAGGCACAGTGTCACCCACTCCTTCCCTCCCATTGGTGCTGTACGCCTCCCTCTTCCTCCCCGTGGCCGGGAATTTCACACTCGCGTTTGCACCGCAAGGCCTGTGCAAGAAGCTAGCAATCTTAGGGCAGCTTCACAACCCTGCCAGCACCGGCCGCCCCTGGCTGCTGCAGTGATTTTTTCTGCTCATCAGAAACGGCCAGAGGTACCAGCAGCCACACGAGGAGAAGTTCAGAGGACACGCCGCTTCTCGGTTTCAGGAGGATAAACAAAGAAGTCTTGCAGGAGATGTGCGAAGCGTTAAACCAGCCAGCCCAAATGCCGTGCTGGCAGCAAGGGAATGTTTTCCGCACCTCCGATTGTTACACCGCAGATGGGATCTGCTCGAAAGATCTGGAAGATACAAGCCTTCGCTGCACAAACACACAGATTTATAGGCTGGGCAGAAACTGACGGTAAACAACACGGTGTGTTTTGTCCTTTAATGGCCGCTCCGCATCTCTGAATCCCAGATGCGTCCGTATCATTTATTACTGAGCGTAAGCACTGAGTCACTGCCTCCGTAAGTCAGCAGAGTCCAAAAGGGGCACTTGCTTTACCACGCAAGTTCCTACTTTGTGTTTGTTTGACGCTGGTTCCATGGATCAGGATAAGGACAAGACGATTTATGTCAAGGTACGTTTTAGTGTCCCTTAACAAGTCAGAAAGGGACAGAAGTTATATTATGGGACGCTAAGCATATCTGGGTCAACAACAACCCACAAAATACTTACTATTTGTAGAGTTTGTGGCCAGTGTAGCAACCGGTATGGTCGGTGGTGTTTTCATACTTGGGAATAACAAAACAAGGAGTTCAGAAAAGCGTCCAGTAATAATTCTTGCTTTTGAGAAAAGCGTCTCCTTACTGACTAAATGTAACTGTATAAATTAAATGTTTAAAAAAAAAAAAGAAGCATAACACTTTTTTCCCCCAAATTATCAGAACACAAACACGTAATTCAAATTGTTAAACTGGTTACTCCACACATTATGATTTTTTTTAAGTGAACTGGACCTGTTTGAACATACAGTCTGCCAAAGAATGAGGTGGTTCATAATCGTGTCTGTTTTGTGCTTATCCATTATAAAATTGGACATAAACAAACAAAAACAGATGGGATGTGTCCCAATATAGTCCTGCAGTGACATCGGTCCACACTTTTTTTAGAGAAAATCAGCTGAAAAGCGGACATTATTTTTCAAGCAAAGAAAATTAATTTATACTTAAATATATCGGTTTTAACTAAAAATGAAAAATCGCAAAAATTCATTGTAACCAACACAGTGAGAGATTAGATTCACGTGGTGATAGAGAGGGTGTATGGAGCACCCAGGCAGTAAAGCAGATAGGGTCCACCTAAGGAGAATGTATGAGGTCCAGCTCACCCTGGCGCAACGCCCACACTCATGAGACCCCCAGCAGGGTGGTTCAAAGTCACTGCAGGCTGGCACATCTGTACCACGCAGCAAGCCTCCACTTACCCACCCGAGAAACTGATTCCTCCTGAAGGTCAAATTCACCACACAAAGATTTGGTCCAAAAAGAACGCACTTCGGCGCTTGAGAAGGGAACCGGGAGTGAAAATAAATATTCGGTGCAGGTAGAGACTGGAAGTCAGATGAAAAGCTGTCAGAAGGAACGAGGAGAGGGAGGTGGCCGTCCGCTCCAACCGCAGCCTTGCAATGTCCCCGAAAAAACACCAGAGACGCAAGTCATTCACCCTCTTCCACTGTCCTTTGTCTCATCTCATTTTCTTTCTTGCTCTCTCTCTCTCTCACTCACACACACACAAACACACACACACACACACACACACACACACACACACACAGACACACACACTTTGTCTTGTCTAATTCTACTAAAGCACCCCATTTAACTCCCCCTCTGAAGATAGGAGATGTGCTCAGATCTGCTTATTGTCTTCTAATGAGGTTTTTTCCCCCAATTCAGTCTCCTTATTCACAGGAACCCCGTACACTCCTGTTCCTACAGCCCATCTGCCATGAACTGTTGTTATAGTTCCAAATAAGCACTTCAAGTTTTATGAAACTGGAGGGTAAATTTCAATTAATATTAGTGTGATATATTTATCTGTAATATTCATAATCATAGATGTAACATAGGTAGCTGAGAGGGGTGTGTCCCTCAGTGAACAATGACTAACTGTTCGCTCAGTTACGTGCATTTGACCATTTGGAATACTAATATTCCCCCAAGAACTGAGAAGTTCTTGCGTTCTTGTTTACAGTTATTAAGTTGTTGAAATATAAGATAAAAATGGCAAAAAGCTGTAAGTTACTTTCCAAAATCTTTGGCTCTGCTCACCTCCCCCTATCATTAGAAACAAGAAAGCAAATTTGTTTGTGTGTTTTCACCTTACTCTTCATATGTTTCTCTTGTAAACACTGCAGAACAGGTAAAGAGTGGTACCCCACAGGGGGAGACTGCTAACCTTTCCGCGGTGATATGAAGGCCCTGACTCATCCAGTCACCCGCTGGTCACGCTGGGTGAGCGTTTCACAGTGACCACACCAGACAAACACACAGCATGTATGAGGCACCGGCAGGTCCTCACACCCACCTTCTTCAAACTTCACACCACAGAAGGAGCAGTGGCTAAAGACAGAAATGTTTCTGGTCTACATAAACAAGAAATTCAAAAGCTTGTAGAAACACTGGACACTGGACAAAGCTTCTATCACCTTTGCCTTTTCTGTCTGAATGAAAGGAATCTGTTTTAGTCTTATGACCCACAACCAGGCTGTTAGAGAGCTCATGCACTCGAAACCGTTTGCCATTGTATAATAAGAAATTGTAAGAGCAACTTGAAGAGGGATTTATAATTATTAATTACAAATTGATCTTTTATATCTAGTGGTTTTATTCTCAAATCCCTGCTGGTATTCCTGCTCTTTGTTGCAAAGTGAAAAGCTTTTCTCGCTTCAGTCCTCACGTGGCTGTCAGCTTCTGGAACCCGATCGGGTCTGAGATTCAAAGTTCAAAAGTAAACACCTAAGAGAACTTACACCTTATAATAACCTTATAACCATATATAAAGTTATGTAATATATAAGTTATAAGTTGGTCTGTTTGAATAAATGCCCATGTTTTTGTGTCCATGTTTGCACACAAATCCTGAAATTTAAAAAAAAAAAAAAAAAAAAATCTTTTTTTTTCATTTCCTGACAACTCCAGAGTAGTTTTGTGCACAGCAATACTTTGTCTGGGTGGAAACATATCTTATATTTAACCACTGTGTCCCTGACTTGATCACGGCACACATTTTTAGACAGTGTTTTTTTCATACCTTGTATTTCTTTTCACTGATACAGCCTTGATCGTCCAACAAGTTGCGCTTTTGTGTTTGTGCGCAGCAAATGTTCACAAAATGTAAGGCCATTCACGGTACTTCAATAAAACTATTGAAATGAATACTGCATGCAATACTGTGGCAGCGTAACATTTAGTTTAGAAGGAATTTATTTCTGTTGAGTGCTGGTCGGACCCAGGCGCGGATTGGCTGTTAAGAGCTGTTGTCTAGGAGACGGTTCTGTGTCCTTCGTGGACGCTGGTACATATTAACATGCATATTCTTTAACCCCACGACTGAACCCAGGAATGCGGAGAGCGTTTGCCTTCACGCCTGAAAAGGATCTTAACATAATTATGAGATGGATATTAATTCAGATTCCCTCAGCCATTGCTGGGGTTTGGAGAAACACCTCTCTTTTGTTCCCATGTTTCTACAGCGCCGGCAGACCGTTCAACAACTTCTTCTAAGAGATTAGTCCTACATGTCCATAATCAGCAGAGTGCGCGTGTTTAGAAGTCTCAAGCTCTCTGCTTCCTGGCGTCTCATAAAACAAGCAGCAACCCGTCCCCCGTCCCCTGACCGCCTCGGGGGGCGCTGTGCGCATGCTATTGTGAGCTCCCCTTTCAGGACCATCCATCACTGCAGAAACAAACACAGGAGAATTTTCTGCCATGCAGGCAAAGTAATAATTACAGTAAGACACAAAAAACATCGGTAACAACACAACGGGACGCTTTGTTCTGCAGAGAGCACCTCCAGCAAGTGCTGACACACTCCCAGCCATGCGCTTCTCATCTCCCCGTCATTTTCTCACCTGACGTAAATATATAGTCTTCTGTGAGATGTGTGAGATCAAGTTATTGCCTATACAGTTTTTTTTTTTTTTTTTGCAGAATTACAAGTTACTTTTTAAGACATCTTCTGTCCTTCATGAAAGTGGTTGAACTCTGAGATGTGACAAAGGTCGCACCGACCGCCCTGATTGCAGAGTACCGTTCACAACTTACCGTTTATTTACCGTTCCGTGCAATCTCTCAGGTTTGTGGCTCTCCAGTATTTGAAGGCAGAAAGCAGGGCACAGAAACAAGAAATGGAAGCAGCCAAACATGTTGTACAAAAGAAGAGATGAGACCCTGGGCCACGTGAGAGAGAGAGAGAGCGAGAGAGAGAGAGTGGGGGGGTGACGGGGCAGGCGCCGCAGGTGACCTGATGTGAGGGGCCATCTTTATGACGTACGGGAGAGGAAAATAACTCAAGTGGCGTCTCTGTTCTCTGTCGCCTTGGAGATGGATGCTCTTTCAAAGGAGTTGGCCAATGAAGAACACAGACACTTGTCCTTGCACAAAAAGTCACATGACACAGCATGACAGTTGTTCGTTTAGAAGGGAAAGGTGGCAGGGACACAAGTGTCCCTCACAATGGGCCCAGCTTCTGGAGCAGAGCCAGTAGGTCTCACTGCAGATGCAGGCTTTCCACCCTCTTGTCACCTTCCCGTCTTTTTTACGCCCATCAATCCTACTTCCTCCCATTTGATACTAATTTAATTTTCTTTGGCTACAAAGAAACCTCTTTCTACCTGATCTTTTAAAATCACATCCTTGGGAGTGACGAACCCAAAGTTTTTTCAGTCTGCTGTTAACTGTTCTTACATTATCTGCACAGCTGTAAAACAAAATCAGAATTTTCCTTTCATTTTTTTTGCCACATACTTATGAATGATGAGCATCGCGTTTGCTCAGCTGTTAGTATTTATATTTTCTAGAGAACGACAGCTTTAACATCGAATTCATTTTTTACTTGATTTCTTTAGATCGCATCCATTTGAATTATAAACCAGAGGTTTACAAGGCAATTGCTAACTGTTCTTATGTTTACTAGAACAAATTCCATAGCTGTAATATGACATTTGTTTTTACTTAATGTTTAAACCACAGTCATGTGAATCATGAAACAGCTAATTTTTGGGCTATTAAATATTTTTATGTTCAGAAACATCCGCAGCTGTAATTAAGTTTTCCCCGATTTTTTTTAACCACATGAATTATGAGGATCAGTTATGAAAAGGTTTTTTTTAGGTTTACTGTTAACTGTTCTTACATTTTGTAGACAGTCCCACCTTTACTTTTTTTAGATTCTTTTACATGACATCCATATGAATTATGGCCCAGAACTTTTTGGGTACATTAACAGCTTTTAGATTTTCTACACTGCTATAAAATTAATCCACGCAATAATGTAGTTGAAACGTTTCTCGCTCTCACCCCCCCCCCCTCAATTTAAGGATATGAGCTGAATGATGTTTATCTCTATCTATTCCCTCCGCTCTGCATCTTTTCTCGCCGGATGCAGCCAGACCAACCGATCGGAGTGTAATGACAGACCCTGAGCGACCCTTGAGACGAGTGTGTGTGAGTGGCGACTCCTCCGTCTCAGCAGTCAGCGCCTCTGAGGCAGGAGCGCGATTAAATCTGGCCTTGCTGCGGCGCTGCTCTCAAAACACATTAGCATTTTCAACGCAGCCTTTGTGCACAGAAGTGATGCCCAAATTTGGCCACGTTTACTGCATGTGCGCTGCAGTGTGTTCACTAGTCTGCTTTAAGAATAACGCCACACCTCAACTCTGCCGTCTCCGACTTTAAGGTTTAGGGATATTGCAAGAAAAAAGAACCTGCTGATATAAAACCAACAATATGGAGTCTATTGTGTTATGCTGCTAAAAATAAGCCTTCAGATCAGTCTTGGTAAGCCTGTGAGATGCGCTTTGGGTTGCTGGGATGTAAGGTAATCTGAGAAAGTAATGTGCACAGACTGAGCTGTGAGGCACTAGTGCTACCTGCTGCACCACTCTACTGCCTGGTGTCCCTTCACTGTGACAGTTTCACAATTTTGCCAATATTCTTGCAGTCATAATTACACATTTATTGATCTTTTAGTATCAATATAATACCCAGAGGCCTTCTGCAGTCCATTAAAACCTACTAAATCTTTAGCACAAATCTGTATGGCAGTGTTCGATATCCATTGAGTACCTTCAGTAAACCGCAAAAGGAAAGATTAATTATAAAAATCTTTTAGCGTTTCATTCTTTGTTCAGTCATGTTGCTGTTCTAAATTTCCTTTTTCTAATAGCGAGACCACGTCAGGGATTTTGTGATTCTGAGAGCTGTTTATGGCTCCTACCAAATTACTGGCATTACAGCAAGTGGCCAAATACTACTATACTGCCCCCTTCAGACCACAGGAAGAAATGCTATTACTGCTGGAATTGTGAATGTGTGATGTTCCCTTATAAAATCATTAAACTACAATGAAATCAATACAATAAAATCATTAAACTACAATGAAAAATGTAAAAAGGGTATTTTAATCACACTGATAACAGCACCGATTTAAATCAACTTTGTCTATCTGATTCTCTATTTTCCTCCAAAGCCTCACATTAACATTCCCTAGTAGATGAAAATCTACTTCATACAACTTTATGACGTTAAGTCAAAACTCTTGAGTGAAACAGTAACAAAGCAGTTGAATGTTACGTCCATATGTGGTTGGAGATTAATTTTCCACCCACTGAAATGAAGAAATTCAGGTCTCTTCTGCACGTGAAAAGTGAGAGTTACGTAAAGCACCCGTCTTGTGACAGAAAACAGTATGGAATGTGTTTATTGGACAGTTACTGTGTACAGCTACAAACAATGATTTTTCATTTTCTTCCCAACCCCAAAAAAGTGAACACTTTAAACTGGTGATATATGCATGTACACAGTAGCCGTGCTTATATTATTTAGCTTTGGCGTATTCAGACCTTTTATTCAGTAGAGAACTGATTTTCACCTATTTTTCAAATTCTATAATGAACTCCCCCGCCATAAACATTAGCATTTTACACACATGTTTGTTAACTTCTCAGAGCTATAAAGGGAATGAGCAAAACTTCCTGCTCATAGCTCTGCAGGGGAGTTCTTATGACCAACAAGCAACGTGGGAACAATGCCTCTGTATGGACTCAGAAAGACTAGAAACAATATTCAATCTGCAGGTTCTGGTATAACTAAAATTGTATTTAATATTTGAATATGGCTACACGAAAAAAAAAAAAAACACAGGGTACGTCCACAAACATAATGAAGAGGTGGTCTGTCGTAGCCGAGATGTGACTGGACCAATAATCAGCTGTAAGGAGATAAGATAGAGAGGCGTTTCTGTTTAGTCACACCAGACTGTGAGTCAAGCTGCCTGGACCCCACCCTCCACTGCCAGCAGCACTCCTCACACTGTGTTTCAGTGCTGCGTAAGGGTGGCCTCTGACTCAGCCTGGGACATGCTGGATGCCTACATGTTTATACATGTAGCACGGTATAAACATAGTGCGGTACAGGCTTTGAAGGCACTGAGCATGAGCAGCACATCTGCTTGGGCCTACTGATAAAATCTACTCCTTCTCGATGGGAAAACATCACAGTCCAACAGTAAACCAGAGTGAAGACAAACAGTCCTGCCAGCCTGCCCCGTGCTGTATGACATCGAAATAAAGCCGGCATTCATTAGTGATATTTAATTATTTAAAACGTATTTTTTGAACATTGTTCTTTTTACTATATTGCCTTGTTTTTCTACCAAATAACTGGAGTCAAAAACAAAGGATGCACTGTGCGCTCCGTAATTGTGGCTGCCAAACACTTTCAAATATGTGTCCAAACATCATCTCCGTGGGATGGGTGACCTCAGGGGCGACCGTTTCCAGCATATTAAAGAAAAAAAAAAACCTCTGGTTGATGTAAGGCCTCAGATCAAGAGGAACTTTGTTGAGAAAGCAGAGCTTACAGAGGCCTGACACACACTGTTTGGCTGTGGGTTAAACCAGGTGTTAGGGTCACGGACTGAAAGTGCTACTGGTTATTATTTTGTTTGTATCATGACGTTACTAAATATTCCTAATATTTACTAATATTACTAATGACTATACAAGACGATTCAAAAAAGAGTTGAATACTTTCATAAATGTATTACTTTAAATATCATTTGAACATGTAGTATACTGAACATTTGTAAGGTTCAGGAAAAAAAATTAAGTTCCTTTACAAATTAGATATAGAGTAAAAAAATTATGAAGATGTTTGTTTTTGAACAACCCTGGATCATTAAATACTTCTTACTACTGCCATAAATGGCAGCGATCACCTGGCAGAGAAATACAAAGGTAATAACACATAGTGGTATGTAAAATAAGAGCTAAAGGTGTGTGTGTGGCACTGTGACCCAGTGGCTGGATTCCTGTTTTAAACATGAATATCAAGATCAAATAATTTACTAGTGAAAAATGTACACAGATTCAATAAAAGGTAAATCAGAATGCCTGCCACATTAAAGGGAAGTATCTGTTCCAAAAAAGTCACAGGCTTTAATGTATGTTTTTGTTTGCAGTAACCTTATTAACGATAAACGAAACATTTCATCATATTTCTCAGACACGTTATCACATTCTCCACATTTGCATAAACAACCCATTTATAATTTACAAGACACGTGTTTTTGCATATAAATGTGCTCGGAAGATTTCCGTTGTTCCCACATGTTTGTACTCGTTGGAGCCACACATCACGAGACCTGCCCTGATTTACTGTGATGTTTTTGCAGAATTCTCTAAAATTCCAGAAGGAGCTAGAATTGGAGAAGAAAAAGAACAAGAAACACAACAACAGCAGAAACAAATGACATCAACGCTGTCCCGTCGGCCCGAGACACAACCAGCTCTACTTCCACGTGGTCTCGGGGACACGGAGCTCGCCGGATGACGTCATCACGCAACCGCTATAGTGAAACTTAACGACCCGTGGGGGCGGAGTGCTTACGTCAGAGCACCTGCGTGACGAAACGCGGGTTTAATTTGCTGCTCCCTCGAGGCGGTGGCGTTTAAAAGCGGGAAAGGCGGGGCCACAAGGGGGTTCGAGGGGTTGTGAGGGCGTGGCTTGAGGCGGGGCTACACACATACGCACACACTCCCCCCCCCCCCCCACATTGTTGTTTCCATCCACTAACTTCACGCAGTCGCTATGGCATTTTCAGCGGAATCGTTGCCGGTTCTGTGTGTGAGGAAACACCCGTGTGTGTGAAACAAACGAATTTCAGCTTCCAAAGGGAAACAAAAGGGGCTGAGGAACCGTCACGTTAGTCTGTTTGGTGCATTGGTGTGTTTTCTGTTTGCTTTGGGGACCGAACAGAGGGCAGCGACTCGTCGCCACGCGCCGGGAGACCACCATTATTCCTGTAAGTACGGTACTCTGTTTTACCTCAGCCTTACCACGGTACAGCTCACTGCAGTGTCGGAACATGCTTGCTTTTGACTGTGTGTGTGTGTGTGTGTGTGTGTGTGTGTGTGTGAGAGAGAGAGAGGGACCCGGCAGGTCTGCCACACCAACAATGCGGCAGAGCCGCTAATTTCCACATTGTACCGCACGAACGGCGCCGTTCCTCGGAGCAACACGTTTATAGAAATGACATCGTTAACACCCACCGTGTCCCTCTTGTGCCCCTAATAACCGGGTCCGGTATTTTTTTTCGTCATAAACTTGAACGGGTAGTTGAATATCAGCGGCGTGGGGGGGTGGCTGGGGTTGGGCGGGTGTTTTTGGGCTCGAGGACAGTGAAGTAATCAAGAGTACAAAATGTCCACGGAAAAGCGCAAGAACCGGCTGTCACTCCATTAACGGATCTGTCATTTTGGTAAGTTTCCTTTTCCGGTGATCGGTTGGATGTAGGATCGGGGTGGTTGGGGGGGGTTGAGGGTCTGGTAGGGGTCGGGGAGGCCACTGGCGTCGGTTGGGAGGTTTGCTGGATGTCCGTTGGATCTCTTGAGTCTCGCCTGGGTGTCGGCTGGGTGTCCTGCGGGGGTCCTGCACGGGTTCACCCGGGATCAGTCCGCTGGGTGTCGGTTGGCGACTCTGGTGGGGCTCCACTAGGGAGGTTGGGGGTCCGCTAGGGGGACCGCCGAGAGCCGGCCGGACGCGGGTGACGCCCCGGCGCAATCGAAGCGAAAGCCGCACCGCGGAAGTGTCTCCACCACTGTTGCTCAGTTTCCACTATGATTTACTCCTCTTTGTGGTGTTTTTCTCTCCCTCTTTACCGACAGTTTAAACGCATCACCTCCCACATACAACCAAATTCCCCCACGCTGTAAACACGCTTTTTCAAAACCTGATCTTAGCTGAATAGGCTTAACGGCCGAAGAGCATCGTCGTCGATACATGAAAGAATTAGACAAAAAAAAAAGATATTTATGGTGGCTCTTATAGACCGAATAAAAAATGTCCGTTAGACAAAATGTCCTCTTGGCCCGCCGTTCTGGTGCTGTTTTTAATATAAATATTTTCGGTTTCATTACTCGGCTTGGTCAGAATCAGGACCATAAATTCGCACCAATTTAAGGCTGTATGTACAATATGAAACAATACACAATATGAAAAAATATAATATTTGTAAAACATATAAACGTTAACTTTATTGTTAACCATTGTTTATGTAAAAGGTGGTTTTCAGTTTTAGATGATCAGCTTTACACTGATTTACCCCTTTATATAGCTGCACGGTGTTTACAGTGTCAATTCACGGTAAGTACGTTGGTCGAGGGGACAACAGCCGGAAGTGGGATTCGAACCTCAGGCATTCAAATTGCAAGAGAACAGCCTGAAACACTATACCACCTGCTGCGCCTATATTTAATAAACTATATTCTTGTGTCCTTTGTAGTAACTGTATACAGTGTTAAGTGTTAAAATAGAGGGCTGGGAGGGGGTCCACTGATACACCTGTCAGAGCTCATCCCCTCCAGGTAAACACAGGGATTGAACTGGTGCATGCTAGTGGAAGGCTGGTTTTATTTCTTCTTCTTATTATTATTGTTATTATTGATGTTGCAAGTGATGTCTTACAGGATATAGAACATCCTCATATAGAGTGATTCAAAAAGAATAAATACTTTTATAAATTTAACTAAGCATCATATAAACCTGTGGTCTAAATCAGTCTCTAAAGTAACTGTTTTTTTTTTTTTTTAATCTTACAGATGCTTAATATACTACATTTTCATGTGATACTTAGTTAATGAATAATGCATTTTTGAAAGTGCTTTAAATGTGTCATTTTACTATTTGAGCTGCTAGTTTCCACTGGGAGCATTTTTATTATTTGAATTTTGTTGAGCTAAGGGAAAAATCGTGATCAATGGGCTAAGGAGGCAGTTTGATCTAAAATAAAGTTGCTTACAGTTGACTGTAATTGACAACATTCACCTGAATGGGCTCCTTGGTTGTGTCTTATCACTTTGTAGAAAAATTCGCAGCTCATTCCTGGAACTGACACAGCGACTTTTTTTTTCCTCTAGTTGTACTCACAAGATATCAGATGGAACATTAAAATGATGACTCGGCGTATGCTCTAAGAACATGGTGCCGGCTCTGTATTTTGTGCTGCTGTGTCACTTGGGTACTTTTAGAAAATACAAATGCTTGCTGGAAAATATTTTAATCTTTATAACTAGAACCACTTTTATACGTCACATTCTCAGTGGCACGTGAGCCCTGTGCTGTGCTTTAAAATGAGCTGTGTGACGAAGGTACAGTTTCCTTATTTTTGCAGCTTGTTTGCATCACCTGATATAACTTATCAGTGGGCGTCACAGTGGTTCTGTGAGTAGTGTTGCCACCCCACAGCGTCTGGGCTGGTTGGGCGTGAGTATGAATCCATCTCGGTCTGTCTGGGTTTCCTTCGATTGCTCTGGTTTCTTCCCATAATCCGAAGACCTGCGTTTCAGGTTAACTGCTTGTGCGTGTGGCCACCCTGTGATAGACTTGCATCAGGCACCAGACCATAGTGACCCTGCTCGGGATATGCGGTTAATGAAAATGGATGGATGGACAACTTACTATTATTTGATGACGCCTGTGGCAGCAGGTGTCACAGCAGATACCACCTTAGAGTAGAAGCACCTGGGTTTAAATCCCTACATGTGCTGTATTATCCTTAACTACTTTTGTGAAATTTGCCCTGCTGCATAAAAGGGTAAAAAAAAAAATTGTAAGTGATAGCTCAACAGTGTAAGTTGCTGCGGAGGAAAGTGTCAGCTAAATAAATAAATGCTTGTCATGTCAAATAAAATCAGTGGGTGTGGGAGGGTGGGCATGGTGGCCCACAGCATCAGCAAGAGTTGCCTTTTTTCCCTTTGCAGTTAAGTGTAGTTTTTCCGATGCACTAAGCTGGCTGACTGGTGCGAGTGGTCAGGTGCATCGAGAGGGCAGGTGTGCCTAGGAAGACACTCTGCCGGGGGATTTACAGCTACATTACGAAAGTGCTCTCGGAAACTTCTTGTCTAACTCTAACCCTAAGCCCTAAGGGTGAGTCTGAAAGTGAAAGTATCAGACAACCTGATCAAAGGAGACTGAAACACTGCTGTCTCGACGCCTTCCTACACTTAATGTATGTTTATGTAAATTGCAATCAGGAATAAAAGTAAGTGGATTAACAACTAGCCTTTACTGGGTTTGGATCAGTAGGCCATATTATACCAAAAGTGATGCCCTTACCACCTTCGACCTAGAAACCACAGAAATGTGCTCCTACTTTGAATAATGGTAGAAGATATATTCACTTTTACATTGCAGTCTGAGCTAATAACTGTCACCTTATTATTTAGTGTTTGGGCACAGCATAATACCTACAAACTTTTACAGGATCATCCAAACACAGTTAATATTTTGAGCGTGACTTTGAGGCAAAACTCTTGAAGGCTTTGCTTAGTTGTTGTTAGAATTCCAGATGTTTGTTATGCCCTGGAAGGGGCTGCATATTCAAGCTAGTTGTCAGTATGCATGTAAATAAAGAGAACTTTTTATTTTTAACTTTTTAACCTTATGAGAAAATAAATGACTAAATGCATTACTAATAATGTAAATAATCTCACATCCAAAGACTAAAAATTTGAAAAAATATTGTCCCATAAATATAAATGGGAGAATATATATATATATATATATATACACACACACACACACACACACACACACCTTAAAGGTGTATTTTGCTTTCGAATGTAACTTAAGTGTAATTCTGTGCTGGGAAAAACTTTACTGTGACAAATATGGCCTAGTATGAAATAGAGCCTTAATAATTAACATAATTAACATAAATCCTACTTAGGCTGTATAATTTAGAATACCGCTGTGAGAAAGTATCTGAATAGCTTAAATTTAAATATATCCGTACCCTAATAACTGCTTGAGAAAGGGGCCTGTGGTGAAGCCCACATGTTCAACTGGCACATTGACATGTTGCTGATGGGCAGCCAGTTCCCTCCAGCTGCAGCCAAGAACGCTCTCTGTTGGCACAGCTGAGGCGGCAGCATACAGGTGACATTTATTGTTCCTTCGGTGTTCTCGGCTTTCGTTTCATCGTATCTTAAGTATCGCCTATCAAGCAATGGAGCACCATTTTATGGCTTGATGATGCATCTGTTATCACAAACCTCTTGTCTGAAGCAGGGCGTGGTGGTCTGGAGCGCAGTGTGTGAGGCATGGTACATCCTGGAATGGACTCCAGCTCATTGAAAATTTGTCTTTCTCGCTCAAGCACATGTGTTAAAGGCAATTTAGTCACCAAGGCAAAACACATGTCTTTGGACAGTGGGATTAAATTGGAGCACCCAGAGGAAATCCTTGCGAACTGCACGCAGACACGTTCAAACCTACAGCCCAGGACCTGTGAGGTACAAAGTGGCCACACACTCGCAGGAGAACTGGCCTAACTTTGCCATTTCACACACGGTTGAATTTGCCAAGCTGGTACTCCATTTCGATGGACTTTGGTTTAATGTGTGCCCCTGTGTTCTTCATAATTTATTTTCACATTTTCTATTCAAGTGATACAAATCAGTGTACTTTACTGTCAAATGTAGATGGCTTGTTTGTGGTAGAAACATTCAAAAGAGTTACGTTATATCTGATGACTAATAATTTAATCCATTAAATGATTTGATTGCTATTAATGGCAGGTATATTTGTAGGGAATTTTTTTTTTTTTGCTATTTGCAGGTTTTTTTTTGTTGAGATGTCTATGTTACGGTAACAGGAAGCGCCATGGCCCAGGTTCACTCCAGCACTGGAACACGGGTTAATGGAGATTTTTGTGTCAGTTTATTACTTTATTAGTACCGAGCTGTGTTGTCTGAGAGCTGAGTTACAGTTTAACGCCCCTTATCCTTCTGGTTACAGTTTACACATGTAATTTCCTATTCCCATTCACAGAGTAAAACTGTCTTATTGCACAAATTTTTTTTAGAAATTCTGTAAAGATCTGAGTTGCTCCATGTTTAACTGGTCGTCAGTATTAAAGCAGCCATAACTGACAAGTAAGATGCAGGGGAGAGACGGTTGGCACAATATACAATGTAAAATGCATTCATGTGGAAGAATGTGCAGAAGTGTTACCGTGATTTTAGAGGGAAACATTCTGTAATGGCTGTGACTAGAAAATCAGGTGTTTCAGGTTTTTTGTTATTTTTACATAAAATCCTGCAATTATGTGTTGTTACACTGTCTGGCCAGCCAGGTAGGAGACGTGGTCTAAACTCCAGTCTTGGGAACCCAAATTGCTATCAAAGCATGCTGTCTTGCAAGAAACATAATACTTAGGGTAAAAAGCCTGGAGACATTTTAGTTTCCTCAGCTTCATGTGGCTGCCATAGAGTTGATATGCCTTTACCCTGAGAAAGGGCCTAGATGGCCAGTCATTGGATCAAACACGACATGTTATCAGTTCCATTTTTTTCTTCAATGTTCCAACTGATCAGTTCCTTTTCATTACAGCCACTTTGGCATCTAAGTGTCTTCTTGACTTGATGCGCCATATTGTAAATATAAATAGTAATATTGGAGTGGCAGGTTTTGTCCAAAAGGAACCAGCATGGAATTCCCAAATCGAATCAGGCGCTGGCCAAGCTGTGATGCCATTTTCTGTTCTATTCCAAAGCTCTGAATTTTTTTTTTTTTTTTTTTTTTTTTTTTTTTTTTTTTTTTTTGC
>UFQX01000084.1:349938-382021 GCA_900497675.1 Arapaima gigas
TTTTGCAAGCAGGTAGCAGATATTTGACTGGGATGTTCAGAGCTTTCAGGAATCCCAGCACACACTGGCACGGATTGGTTGCAAACTAGATATCTGCAGATGTAGAGTATAGTACACCAGTGAGCTGATCCCTAACCAAGCACCTGCACTGGAACGGATCCAGTTGGGATTTCTTAAGTATTTATTTGCTTGTATTTACATTATTAATAAACATCTGAAGCAATCTGGTTTGTCATGAATTCATCTTAAAACAGATATTTGTTTCAGATGAAACCAGGTAATTTATTGTTAATATTTATTCATTAAGCTGACACTTTTCTCCAGGGTAGCTTGTAATGTTCTCTACACTAAGCTGCTTACTGTGATTTCCCCATTTATACAGCTGGGTAATTTTTACTGTATCAGTTCGGGGTAAGTATCTCAGAAAGGGACGGCAGCAGGAGGTTGGCTCAAATCCTCTGTCCGCTGAATGAAAGGTAAAAGCTCTAACCACAACCTCGGGTGTTAAAAGGTCATCCAGTGTGTAGTTATAGATTTATACCGTCTTCTGTAAAACTGCATGTCTGAATCAAAGCTGTGGGGAAGCTTTTATTTTTCTCCACTGTTGGTCCACGTTTACTGCGCTCATTACTTTTGTAGATGGTTAAAGCCAACTTTATTTTATATTTTTTTGTAAACATGGCCCATTTTTTTCTAAACCAGTGCACTTAAACTTAATTTTGTTTAAAACAACAAAAAAAAAATCCATCAAAGTATTTATGCAAATGAAGTAAGGGTTTACAGATACAGATTTTCAAACTGATACCATCAGGCTTCGTGCTCAAGAGAATATTTTATGTTAGTTTCCTTCATGCAGATTATAGTTTGTTTTATGGTGAATTTTGACATGGCCCTTTTGCAGCATGTGAAGCTTTATCATAAAGGAAGTGTTTAATCAGTTAAAATTTGTTGGTACGATAGAGCAGACTTGTGTTAAGCCCATTGCATGTAGCGAAAACATTCTCATGGGTTCAGCAGCTGTCAAATGGACAAACACTGATACTGACCCAACTATAAAAAAGAAAAACTGCGTATTTAAGTTTTTTAGACATTTTTCTTCTTGATTTACATAGCTGGAGGAGATTTTGCATAGGCCCTGTGGTTACACTTCATTCAGAATCGAGAACAGAACTTGAATTACTGGACGAAACTGGCAAATGGTAAGAGATGACACCAGGTTCAAGCTTTTCCCACGTGCTGCTTGTGTTCTTATGTCTTGACAGTCTGCGTTTGAATCATTCCCTATTATTAACTGTAGTTGGCTGCTGAAACGGCCCAGGAAATTTTGACTGTTACCAAAGGTGAGTTAACATTAAACAGGCATTGCATAATATTTCTGCAAGCCTCCACAGGTTTTGAAACGTGGGGGTGGTGTCCTGTTTTTTCTTTTAATCTAATTCTAAGACCTCACACTAAGACCTTCTGAAAGGGCGCTTAAAAAAAGTAGAAAATGACGTACACAAAGTTTGATACATAGGAAGGTTGCGTTTGATTGTTCTTTTGTGAAAGTCGTGGCTGTATTACATCACCATTACAGTTACTGTTTAACCAGTACTTGCCGTGGCTTTTTGTTTTTCCAGACAAAATTTTCATTGTGAATTATTTGAGCGACGAACAAGTTATTAATTAGATGGTGATTTTTCATGTTTCCAGTGATGTGGAGGATCTGCATAAAGTACTGTTTGTATAAGGATATAAAATGTAGAACAAGCAGGGTGAATAATGAAAAGTCTTTAGCGATGTTGTTCATTTTTTCAGCTTTAACATTGTGTGCCTTTTCAATCATCATTTTTATTATTCTTAAGGGTTTGACTTTTTTTCCCCTTTGCTCTTTTGTTTCTGGTTGCTTTTGATCCTGTCGAATGGACACAGTTATGGCTTGCAGGTATGAACAGGAGCTGTAGTTGTGGACCGTGCCCAAGAATCCCATGGTTACTTTGATTAAAAGCCCTGATTTATGGTCGGGCCGGCCCTGTGGAGTCGATGTAGTACCTACAGGGCTGAATGAATTACAGCAGGCGATCTGGAAGCACACCTGGTTCTAATCTAGATTTTCTTTGAGTCCCCACTGCCATCAAACTTTCTTTAGCTTTCCTGGGCAGTCGTGCTTATTTTCATTTTTCATTTATTATGGTTTTAGATGCCGTATCTAAACCAAACGTTCCAGTTTCACTTAGCTCTCAGCTTCACTATGGTGGATGACCCTGGGAATTCATTGGTGGTGCGCAAGTGTCTCAGCCTCCTGTTATGTTGTAGATCATTTTGAGAATGAGGGATTTTAAGTGAGTAAGTGAAGTCTGTTGAATCCTTCTGCCCACCTTCTGAGTCCTTCTATTGTCATTTTAAAGCAGCACGCTGAAGGTTAAATGGAAACCCTGGGATTTTTGCCATAATTCAGAGGAGCACTGAAAGAGTCCCATAAGGATGAGCAGTTATTATTCACTGAAAAATGTGAAGTCATAATACATTTCTGAAACTGCTTTTCTGAAATGTAGCTGGGATGTGTTTATTTACCTCATGAATCAGTTATTATGTTGATGATGATGTCAGCAATGCTTTGCACAGTTTTTTTCCTATGGTTATTCATTATTTACTGTATCTCCCCCAGGCATCTTGTCTTGTCACTTTAGTAGCACATCTTTTATACCACAATGCTGCATTTTATATTTGCTTATTGGACACTGTTATCCTTACAAAAAAGAATCGCTGGGTTTATACTTCTATTTATTTATACTTTGTACAGCTGAAGTGTTTCGTTCTGGATTTCACCTGAAGCATTTATTAACATAAATTTCATATCCTAGAAATGCAAATGTGAGAAAAATCAACAGATAAGTCCCACATAGTGGGTATTTTACCAGTAGAACTGCAATGCATTGAATGGGTACACCAGGTCACAAGTGCATTCGTCCCTGTAGACCACACAACCAGCTGGATATGCAACTTAATTGACTAATAGTTCATCGTGTTTTAATTAAAAATGAAATGTTACTGGTGTATCAGTGAATGGCACTGATAGTGGCACCCAGACCTTGACATTACTAGTAGACAAGAGCAGCCCAAATTTAAACGTTGAAATATCAGCATACAGTTTACACTATCAAACCTGTAATCAACTAACAAAACAACCTGTACAGACAACAAACCATACAGCACAGTAGATTGTTTGCAAATTTCTTATTATATAAATCACACCAGAGTTTAAGTTGCAGCAGCCTGCAAGGTGGGGGGGGGGGTGCAACATATACTCTGGAAGATATGGTAATATAATCTAGACTTAATGTGTCTGAATGATATCGTGGTGTTAAATATATATTAAATAGGAAGTTCAATCTCTTTGAAGTTTAATGTTGATGCTTTTCTGCATTTCAGCTCCACCGTCCCCAGTGGTGCCAGCAGAGTGCAGGGAATGACCGAGTACAAGCTGGTCGTGGTGGGAGCTGGAGGCGTGGGCAAGAGCGCACTGACCATCCAGCTCATCCAGAACCATTTTGTGGATGAGTACGACCCCACGATCGAGGTACAGCCTCACGTCTTATAATAATTCTACTTGAGACGGGGATGGCGCTCTTCCTTTTGGATAGCGTCAAATAACAGTTACAGTGCTGTTTATGAACAGTTACCAATCATGAAGATCTCCAAGGTTGCTTCCTGATCCCAGAGACCACCCGAAATCAAAGCTACTTTAGTGTTAATATTTCACTTCACTAACACGGTTCGTGGAATACGAGTACTGTTTAATCTTCGTTGTAAAAAAAGGTGGTCCATCTGTACTCCCCCAACCTTTTTTGCCTTCTTGGTGATGCTCCTGGCTTTGGGATACCTTTGCAGGTAGCTATGGGCAAAAGGAGTCGGTCACACAAGATCCTATGAGTTTTTTTTTTTTTTTTTAATATACATATTGCATGATTGAGGCCATTTGTCATGATGGTTTTAGAGGGATAAGCTCAGGTGTCTTTCCCTTTGTAGGACTCTTATAGGAAGCAGGTAGTAATCGATGGGGAGACGTGTTTACTGGACATCCTGGACACAGCAGGTCAGGAGGAGTACAGCGCCATGCGGGACCAGTATATGAGGACGGGAGAAGGCTTCCTGTGCGTCTTTGCCATCAATAATACTAAGTCCTTCGAAGACATTCACCAGTACAGGTGTGTGAAGTCTAATAGCTGGCTTAATGCTTCAGGGATTCGATTGTCTCCTATTGATCCTTAGGGCGGGGCACCCAAACCTGATTTAGGAATCGACAAGTAGCTTTCCTGCCTTAATTTTAGTGGACGGATAACGCCAACACCCTGTCTTCATGCGTCCCTACAGGGAACAGATCAAACGGGTAAAGGACTCGGATGACGTGCCCATGGTGCTGGTGGGAAACAAATGTGACCTCCCGGCACGTACAGTGGACACTCGGCAGGCCCAGGAACTGGCTCGCAGCTATGGCATCCCCTACATCGAGACCTCCGCTAAAACCCGCCAGGTACGTGAGGCCTGTGCTCTGCTCTATAAGAGGTGGTTCAGGGCATCCAGGGTAATTCCCTAATTTTCTCACTAAAAGAACTGACCCTGTTAAGTGACGTCAGTGCAGCGTCACCTGTCACATTGTTATCAGTGAAGGGCTCCATCTGACATCATGACCAAAATGGTCATCATCACACCTCCTGTGCCACATTCCTACTGCAGCTCTTCTCTCCCATCCATGTAGTCTGTTCCAACACAGGCCCCTGTAGGAAGCTCTTTAGCGATGCTGGCAGCATCTCAAAACATTTATGCCCCGCAGGGAGGAATCGGTGCGGTTAACTCCTTAAAGCTTGAGGATATGGATGGATTTAGTTAAAATGACATTGAACAGCTAAGCTGTATTTCATTCAGTTCTCGATGCCTTCTATACATATACAGTCAATACCCACCTTACAAAGGTAATGTATTCCTGAAAAAGTTTTAAAGTGAATTCTCATGAATTGAAGATGTAATTACCATTAGTTTGAATGATAAAATTCAATGTGTTATCTGAGGTCTATAACTGATATCCATTAATTCTAAAATATTGTCAAACTCTATTATAATGGACACATGTAAATTCATTTATAATGACACAACATAAAAGACAGCTTCCATTCATTAATCCAAAACAGTATTATAGCTGTTATGTATGGTATATTTAACAAACATTTGTTTGTGAAGGTACTGAGGGGGAAAACAGCTCGTTCCTTTGCTACACCTTGTGCCAAGACTTTATGTCTTGTGTTTGTGGTTCAGTGAGGTTACCAGTTCCGTAATTTTCCGATGGGTTCTTTTTATTGTTTATTGTAAACGTGCGTCACTCTTCATTGTGGAATATTTTGTGGGAGGGGCGTTAACTGTGGGCAGGAGTTGAATGGGTGGCAGTGACCTACAGAAGGTTCAGTCAAGTTTTGGGTTGGTTCCTGTAGCATCTACCGCATTTCAGAGGTATGCAGTGGTATTGGGGTGGAGATGCCTGTCTACAGGCTCAGTGTACAGTAGCACCACAGGGGCCATTTTACAATGCATGAAATAGTTGATGTTTGTTTAACTTCAACATCTGATGCAATAAAATGGTAAACTGAAAAGAAACAATGCAAGTGAATTAAACACTCAGCAAAGCTGACAGTTTGTCTCACTAAATGAAATCTCTTAATAAAATCAAGTTCTTATAAGTATGGGCATATCTCATAAAATGGGCATGTATGACTGTCATGTTTCACAACATGTCCACTTCACGAATACAGATGAACGTGATTAAGACCCGTCATGGTGTATTTTAAATGTTTTTTTTAACGGAATAATGGCTGCTCCACAGGGAGTGGAGGATGCATTCTACACACTGGTCCGCGAGATCAGGCAGCACAAACTGCGCAAGCTGAACCCACCAGACGACAGCGGACAGGACTGCACGAGCTGCCGCTGCGTGGTGTCATGACCAGGTAAAGCTGACGCCCCACCTGAGAAGAAGCTCCTCAACCAGCTTGTGTGTTTCAGCTGCATCCTCTGTAAATCCAGCATACATATGGGCACATCATTGGCTCTTGTGTGTTTCTAATGCAGGATAAGATCGGTCACCTTTCTTTGTTTGTAAAACGGCCTCCCAATTATTCAGTATGCCATTTAGTGTGCTAAACACGATCCAGGCCTGTTCCTGATATATCCTCTTCAATCTGCAGTCCACAGACTAAGGAGAAGAAAAGATTTTGGAGCCGTTTAGATGGACTTAAAGATGAACTGCTCTAAAATGGGAAGAAAAATAAGGAATGAGGCCAACAACAATTTGGCAAGAGGACCTTGCTTTTGTCAGCATGTGGTTTCAAGTGGTTTCAAGTCCTAGTGTGGCAGCTGCATGCCACCACTTACTTTTTCCCATGGATCAACACTGGTTGACAGGAATTCCTTAACTTATTACTCTACAGTCTCAACACTGGTCTTGGCGTGTCAGGTTCTCACCAGGACTTGCCTCATCATGGCCTTTCCGTCAGACATGGCCGCCAACACTGTACCTTGAACAACCCCTTTGGAATGATGGTAGAAGGGAAGCATGGCATTGAACACCACGTGGAGTCCTCTTCTTTAACCGTCAACCTTGTTCCTAAACGTACTTTTGTTAGTTACTGATGTATATTTAAATCTGATGTTGATACTCAACATTGTGAGCTGTTGTCAATTTCCTGTGGCAGATGGTTGATGTTAATGCCAGCTCCTCTGAGTAAGGCGACACTGGAGGTGGTTGGGGGTTCCATCACTGGCTTCCTCTTCAACCCCAAGCTTCTCCCATTGACCTCATTGGCAGGGGGTAAAAGAAGTGTGTTCAGGGAAAATTGGCTGCATACAATATACTGCTCGAGAAGGTAATGCATTGTGATCAAACATCTCTAAAAGTTGTATTTATTTCAGTTTACATTTGTGTAACTGCTATAGGCCTGTCTTGTGGAATATTTGTACTCTGGAGGGGGGGGTCCTATCTGTATGAATGACAGGTGCTCAAGGATCAAAACCTTCAGTTCGATGTGGCATTATAACTACAGACTTAATCGTCAGAGGCAATATTGGAAAATATTATTGGGATCATACTTTTTGTAATTATATGGATACAGAACAAATGGGTTTATGTTTTGATTATGTAAAATCTTCTATTATGGGTCCAGTGTGTTGCTAAACTTCTCCCTGTTTAGTTCTGTGAATGGTTTACAGAGTGGTTAGAATAACTGATGCATCGAGGAATAAAGGTTTGGCGGGACCTGAGATACAGGCCATCACTGTGTTTAGCTTTTGGCTCAGGTAATGTTTAAGGAGGATTTCTATTTCCTTACTTGTACAGTAGTGATTGAGATTGTGTTACAGGTGAAATATACATCCTCCATGTGGTTCAAAATGGGAAAATCACAACCTGTTGAACTAATCGGAAGTTGCAAAACTTAACAAGATATAATGAGTTAAATTTAATGAAAAAACTAAGACGTGTGACAATTACTGGTCTTTTTTGTAATCATAAATTTAACAAATTCACTTGTGGCTGTGATCTTTAAGGTAATGGAATGAGTTTTGACTTATTCTGCTAAAATGCCTTATTTGTAAACTACCTTTGAATTATAAATGCAGTGTTTTAAGGTTAGACCACTTTTTTTTTTTCTATTTCCCGTTTGGTGAACAACTTGCATGCCAGAAGTATAAGTAAAAATGAATACAGTTATAAAAAGCCTGTGCTGTCGCCTGACAATAACTAGTGAAGAATCAAGCAGAGCATCACGTTTATTTGGTTGTCTCAGCAGAAAAAAAGCATCATTCATGTGCAGTAAATTAGTCCATTTCAACATGGTGTTACAGCCCCTTACATTGTACGGTTGTACTGTGTGTTTTTCTAAATGTGCATAATTCAAGTTTCTCATTTGCTACAATTTATGTATAAATATCCTGCTGCTGGCACTGATGGATTGTATATATGTTTTTTTTTTTTTTTTAAATGTCCAGGAAAGTAACATTTTTGCCTTTTTCCTCTGGCTATAGCCTACTGAACACATGTCCCACTGCAGCTTGCTGGGTCTTTTGCTTCAGCCACACACAACCATACAATCACTGGGATGATGAAAACAAAGAACCTGTGAATTGACTGTGTGTGGATCCTGGTGTGTTGTTCCCAACTGTGTTTACCTCAGTTTCCAACACCGGACCTCGTGATCTTACTAAACGTGACCAACCAGATGTCCATGCCTTTCATGCACTGCTCTGTCAGTAACTGGTTTAGTGAATTTCTAAGCTGGAATGAAAATGGTCCAGGCCAGTGTTTCCCAGTGCTTGCCCAGCAAACCCACCATGTGCAGAGTTTGTTCCAACCAGCCTCTTAACAGTTTCAAAATACTGACTTGTATCTATCAGACATAACATGTGAACTGCATTAAAAACTGAGTTTAATTTCTTTTTGGTAAGGCAGTAATATCTGAGTGATTTAATTTTCCAAATGAAGATTTTACAGGATTTTTTTTTTTACTTTTTTTCCATTGCAGTGATGTTCAAAATCAAATTTTTCAGAGCTGTTAAGATTGAATCAGTAACAGTCATAACAGTCACATTTTTCTCATTGGAAAACCCTGTGCATAAAATACACCTTTAAAGTGGCAGACTTTGCTTAATGTCAGTCTATGTGTTATAAAAAATCTAAACAGTTCAATTTTGTCAGTTTGTTTTGTGTGACCAGTGGTTTAAGTGATGAGTTTGTATGACATGATTTCCAGAGTGGTTTTTCCAACTATACGTTTCTGGAGTATTACAGACAGTTAGCTATTCTTTGTAATTTGTAATCTTCTTAGGCCCACTCATTCCACGGTGGTATGACCAGGAGAAGCAACAATATAAAAAACAGCTGATCTTGGAAGAAACACTTGAATGCTATAGAACCATCACAATAGTTTCCTTTACTAAATTGAACCTTAATCCAAAGTACAAGGTCACATACAACCTTGAATTGACTTTGTGCTGATTTTGGCACCCTGCTCTATCAGTTCAGGGTAAGTACCATGATCTGGGGTATTAAAGTAGGAGGGGATTCGAATCAGAAACCTTGTTGCAGGGAGACACCTCTAAACATGACCTGCTGTTCATAGAGACTGAACGGTGCAAAAAATGTCATTTTTGTGCACTCGACTGTCTTAACTTCATCACAGAACAGTGGTTCCATTGCTACATACTCTGTACATATGATATATGTTAACATTGTATCTTGACATATGGTACATCATCATCACAGTGTTTATGTCTCCCATATGTGGCATCTATCATAAACCATTGCATGTACGTACATGCTACAGTATTTTGTATATAGCAGGACATGTTGCGTGTATATCAAGATATATTGCATCTGTCACGGCCCATCGAATATATTGCAGCATCCCACTCAGTGGCAGGAGCAGGGGCTGCGCTTGTTATTGCCATGTGCTTCTTGGGTAGTGTAAATAACTGCTGAACCGTTGAGCGGACAGCGTCCACACCGGGGTGGGCTCCAGCCCTCCCGTTAAAAATCCATGCTTTCGGGGAACTGACCCTTACATAGACCATCAAGCTGAAAGAACAATATTTATACGTATCCTTCCTGGGTTTAACCCCTTGCCGTTTTGTGTTGTAATAAACATCGTGTTATAGAATCGGTGTCTTCATGTCCCCCATTCGCACCCACAGCCACCTGTGCAATAATACCCTGTATATCACAACATGCTATATGAAACACCATGAATTACACACATATCATGCACTGTATCTAGTAGAAAAAAATAGTAGTAATAATGATAGTACTAAAATGTTTCTCACACATTTTCCCAGTGTCTAGGTGGTCTTTTTTTGCTTCACCCGCCTCTCCCCTCTCTCACTTTCTCTTATTAACTTTATTTGAAGAAAACCTCTTTAGACAAGAAGCAGTTTGTGTTAATTTACCTGCTGTCAGGTGTCTGTGGCCTCCGTGTCGCACAACACGGCAGATGCCAGGCTTTGCTCCGACTGAAGGGTGGGGTGGGGGTGGATCAGTACTGTTGATCGTTGAGGACTTTAACCACTTTCCTAAACCACATTTAGAAAAAAAGCTCTTATCTTCGTGCAGCACACACCCTAATGTTTACTTCTCTCTCCAAAATCAACACAAACCTACAGGGGGACGAAAATGCAGCGTAAGACCCGCTGTGGGTGCCGGCAACCAGATATCGCAAATGCACATATACAATAATCCACCCCAGTCACTAAACCATAATTAACACAAAAGAGAAGTGAAGCGGTAAAGTAAACACTTATTAAATCTAATTAAAACAACGCACAAACACTACGCAGCAAGGGATGATGGGAGGGGTTCACTCTCCTGCCACTACAGTATGAACGACCCAGAGGTAAATTCAAAGACAAAACCAAGTTATATACATTCTTAAAATCATTCCAAAGTGCTATAATGAAGGAAAAGGAAAAAGGGGGAGACTCTTGCATTACAACCCATGAATTGCACATTAATATAAAAAAAATTCTTCCAACTTACGAATAATGTAAAGTACTACTCATATACCTCCTGTTAACATTACTCTTCTCTGCACCCTGACCCTGGTCTTGGTGTATCTTATGTATAATCTACTACAAAACAAGCCTTTCTGGATGTCTTTAGTGAGAGGATCCCTCAAAATAGTACAAGTCTTTCAGTGATATACTCTATTGGATTTATCATAACACGGTGTGTATATTTTAGCGATATGTAATGTTGGAAAATTACTCTGCGTTAATTTCAATGTACTTCTGAACCAGTACATTAACACCCATTTATGTTAGGGGACACAATATGAAGTCCTCTTTGGGGGGGGGGGGTGTTGCAAAGGTGCCAGGTGACAATGATCCACAAATGCTGGACCCAGGTGTCCTGTCCATTATCTCAGCCCCCATCTCCACTCCCCCTGTCCCTCTGCAGCGCTCGAGGTCGGCCGTCCGGTGTGTGACGCCCACACCGTCACTGTACTGCCCAGCACCATGTTAACATAGGACAGTTTACCCTGGGCATAGTTGCAACAGCCTACGCTGTCCCTGGCTTGGTGGCCAGTCTCCAAATGCTGCTGGAACTTGTCTTTACAGTCCATGTTTGTGTGTTCCTCGGTCAAATGCGAGTGGTAGGAGGGAGACTTACCCTGCCAGGGGAAGTAGCTTCTTGGTGCTCCCACGGAGCTGTCAGCATCTTCAGAGGCTGAGCTTTTTAGAAAATCGCTAGAATAAAGTCTCTGCTTCACACTGCAGAGATGCCGGACGATTCCCTGGAAACCATGTACTGTAGACTCCTCGGGCAACCCAAACAACATAAAAACATACCGGCAGCAAACGAAGAAGCTAGAGGAGATGCTGTCTCTCTTCTCTCCTTGTGCTTATTTCTGTTTTCCTGTCAGGTGCTCAGTTTTAAATACATTTGAATTAATACTTACAGTATCAGTATTTTAACCCCTTTGGACTTGTTCATGTTTTATTTGTTTAATCAAAACTCTGAATCACAGTGAGCTTAACTAGACCTTTTTTGGCGACGATCAACAGAAAAATCATCTTTTATGTCAACGTGACAATGCTGTCTTCTCTAAGGTATAACTATCGACTTGCCACATGTACATGATCATTTTTTTTTCTGTGTATCTTTATATTGTTCTGCAAAAGGCCGAAGTGGGTAAGAATATTGAGCTGCAGAAGCAGAAGGACAAGGTGCTGCACTCCACCTTGGGCAGTGAGCTCATGATATGCATGGGCTCCAGTTCCAAAACCAGCATGTCCACAATGAGGAGATGGGTTCCAAGATAACCACCACGTGGTCACATGGTTCAGATGAAGAAAAATCAGTCTATGAACAGTTGCCATGTCACATACCTTCTAAATCTGTTTTAAGCACAACTTGTTGTAATGAAGCCAATAAAACTCATGAAGGGCCAAGTAAGGATACACTTTCCACTTTTCATGAAGTAAGCTAAGAGCTATAGTTATCTTTTAAATGTAACCTTTACTAACTTTCAGTAATCCATTACAGTGTATGAAGCAAAATAAGAGCTATAATTATGAATTCAATGTAACCTTTGAAGAATTCATTTGAAATGACCTTCAAATTGAACATGCTGTGGAGAATTCATGGCGAAACAAAGGCAACAAAACTCCCCGTGCTGCAGCTGTTTGTTTGTTTATGATCCTGCAGCAACAGTGTTGGCTTGTTGGAAGGGAGCTGAGCCCACGAAGCAGCAAAGATGCGAACCTGCACCGTATTAACTTCAAGGATACAACAGTTATACTTAAATATCGGTGCCCGAATGAACAACTGCGCAGGCGTATTATTCGGTGTATTCGGGCAAAGCAGCATTCCTCCCAACCTTTACAGGAGACAACAAAGAGCTAAAAATACAGTAGGGCTTCTGGCAAATCACAGCTGGCTTAGGGTCCTTGGATGATGCAGTTTAGAACAGATGAGGGTGTGGAGCCCAGGTCTGCTGCCCTGTTTACTTCTGTTCTCTGTGCAGTCGCAGCCTTTTTTCATTCTACACTGCTCCACAGGCGTAACTGAACAGCTAATGTAACAGTGATTTGTAGGTTCGACGCCCTGTTCTACAGTCATGCTGGTGTAACACGGTACCTACCTTGAAATACTAGAGTGAAAAGTGCCATACGTTGTAAGCATGTCTAATATTGCAGGTCAACACTAACACTACTACTACTACTACTACTACTACTACTAATAATAATAATAATAATAATAATAATAATAATAATAATGAGAGCTTGTTTTCTGCACGTCATCCATGTCAGGCTGCTGTCGGGAGCGCGCATTTCTTCAAGACGAGGAAGTGCGTCCACTTTGTCCCTTCCTGGTTCCACCTGCGCTCCATTCCTTCCTTCGCCTTCGCCTTCGCCCCGGTTAGACAGCTTTGTTGTCGAATTTATTTCCACGAAAAGCAGCTTTAATCGTGGCACTTCACCTGCTGCCAGGTGTCTGTGGAGCCTGCTTTGCTGGATCAGGGTCTGTGACCGTGAGGGAACCTGAAAAACTTTCCCGGAGCGATGGCCGCTGTGAGCGACGTCGCGCTGAAGAAGATGCTTTCCAAGGTGAGGCGCTTCGTCCACAACGTCCCGACCGATTCTACACTGAAACATGTCGATATTCCGCAAATGGCCACTTTATTCCCGCTCGCAGAACTACAAGTACAGGGACCTGACGGTCCGTGAGATGAGCCCCGTCATGTCCCACTACAAGGACCTCAAGCCGAGCCTGGACGACTACGGTGAGGACGCGGCACCTGCGCCTCATACGGCCATGAGATCACCACGCATTCAGTGTCCATATATCACGACCGGTGGCGGAGTATATTTCACCACTTTGTGTGACTATAACATAATATCATAACATTTTAAATATTAGTACGTTTATAAGAGTATATTAGTTACATCTGTAAGAGTATATCTCATAGGAAAGGCCACCAGAAGTGTTGGGTGTATATTGTATAAAATGTGGTGACCATGTCACCATCAGGATGTGTGTGTGTGTGTGTGTGTGTGTGTGTGTGTGTTTGTACCACAGCACAATAATGTACACATTGTTAACCCGGTACCAGAGTGTAACTGGGTCCTAGAAATGGCTTAAATATCGAGAAGCTATTTTCATTATTTTCCAGTGAGGACAGTTATGATTCGTTTCGGGTTCATCTGAGAGACGCCAATTAATTTGCCCAAAATGTCCCTAAAAATCCAAAACACCTATTTCAGTGCACCAAACACCAAATTACCAAACAGCTAATAAGGTAATTCATATCTGTGTGTTTTTCTGTTCAGTTCATTTTTGTAGTGTCTTTTTTTTGTTCATACGTTACTTTTCGTTCCTTATAAGTAGTAATTTCAAATTTCTCTAAAAGTTGCGAAATGAAAACAGTATAAAACAGTAAAATGCACCTGCTGTAATGGGCTCTTACTGTAATGAACTGTTACTGCGGGGGTCATGTAGGGGTATTACAACTTATTCACTTGGTTACTGACTGTGCTTTGTGTCGTATTGTCATCATTTCATCAGAATTTGACATGTGAGGTGTTTAAAAGTGCTGTTAATGTCAGGACTTTGCTGACACGACGTTCCTGACAAAGCCGTAAACATGGAGGAGGGAAGGACCAGTTAAAGGAGGTTGTGTTAGCACTCAGCATGGTCTGTTTTGAGCAACAGGTCTGCAAAGACGCATGACACTAACAGGTAGAGATCCGTGTTCCATAATGATGTTCGATCGGATCAGATTTGCCGCTGGTTTATTTTGGTAGATGAAATCATTTTTGCTGACGTCAGCATGTTTGATTCTGTCCATAGTGTTCAATGACGGTTCTTCTAAAGAACTTGTGAACCTCTCAGGAACCATACCAGTCAGCTACAAAGGTAAAGAACCTGACTTTGCAATTCTGCTGTTTTCGCTGTTCTAATTATTCTAGAAAAACATCCCTGCGCATATCATGGTCAAGTAACAACTGTACTTCTTTTAATTCTGGGCAGCAGGGGGTGTGGTGGTGAGGAATGTTTCCTTCCAGTCTGAAGGCTCCTGATCCCAATCCCATTGTATTCAGTTACATCAAGAGCCTTTAGATTGTCACCATGGACAAAAGCATCAGCAAAATAAGCATGAACAATAATAAATGTAATCTGTGCTTCAAGGGCTTTTGCATCACAAAGGTAGCTTTAACTATCTATTGTCTGTTTTTCAATAATTGCTGAATTTTTAGATATTAAAAGTTCTCCTTTAGATATTAGTTGTTTTATTATTATTTTTTTTTGTTTTTAGATATATTTTTCTTTTATCCCCCCCCATCCCCAGGGAGTACCCACTCCTATATCCCTTAGAACAACTGCGCACAGGACATGTTTATCCATCTATTAACATTAACTGCATTGTCCTGGTCAGGGTCACGGTGGTCTGGAACCTACCCTGGGTGCTAGGCTACGAAACTACGCCCTGGATTAGACACTATACCATCTTTGGGTGGCCACACACACTCACACTCTATGGATAACCTGTAGTGACCAGTCAACCTGAAACACACCCTTGGACTGTGGGAAGAAACCCACAGAGACACAAGGAGAACATGCAAACACCACACAGACTGAGCTGAAATCAGACCCACGACCAAACAGCCCAGTTGCTATGAGGTGGCTGCGCTACTTGCTGTGCCGCTCTGCCGCTCTGCTTAGAACAATGAAAATTTGATGACATTTAAAAGATTAAAAAAAAATATATATATATATAGTAATTTTTTTTCTTTAACGAAATACAGCTCAGGTGTTTTGTTTTAGTCAATGAGTGACAATTCAAATAATTTTATCTGTTGTGTATAACATATACGACCGGGTAACTTTGGTGGGTCAGCACATAAATGTGACCCAGTCTTGACTGGTTTCAGCCCCCAGGGTCCTGCAGCTGTAAATTCCATTAATGGAAAATTGCAAATTTGCAGGAAATATCTTGTGATCTGAAGATTATACTGTATTACAATGTGTAGGAAGCTAAATAATTTCCCTGTCGTTCTCCAAAGGAAATGTGTACAACATCCCAATCTGTCTGTGGCTGCTGGACACCTATCCCTACAGCCCCCCAATCTGTTTTGTGAAGCCCACCAGTACCATGGTGATCAAAACAGGGAAGCACGTTGACGCCAATGGCAAGATCTACCTGCCCTACCTGCACGAATGGAAGCCTGTGAGTCATTTTGTCCTGAAATGGTTATTTAATTGCCGTAATTACCTTTGTGACTCAGCCACTTTGTAAACAGATCTTTTATAACTTTTGAAAATTAAATTATCTGACTTTATAAGCAAGTACCACCCCCAGCCCATTGTTCGAGGAGTCGATGGGGGTTTATACCATGGGGTCTGCATCACGTTGTCTGCATAACTGGTTTTCTGTTTGCTGCAGCTTCAGTCAGATCTGTTTGGACTGATCCAGGTCCTGATTTTGGTGTTTGGAGAAGAACCACCAGTTTTTTCTCGTCCCACCACACAGCCCCCCATCCAAGGGTTCTCATCTTTCAGACCCCAAAACTGTGAGTTCCTTTTGGCCTCATAATCACTGTATAGCCAGGGGGTGTGAAACACACTCTCGGTAACCGATATGTTTTCATTAAATCTCAGCGTCTTATAGAAGCTGATTATTTGCAGGAGAAAAATCAGCAGAAGTCAGGTTTTTATCATGTTGCCCCAAAGAACACTGCTGAAGATATAGTGATCTTCATAATATGAAATATTCTTTGCTGAAGGGCATTATGCATAGAGACCCTTTTACTTATAAATCGTTGAAAGAACTCTGTGGGCTGCTTTTATATAAACAGATTATGCATAACCATAGTTAAAAAAACTCTAAATCTCTACTGACGTGTGTGTGTGCTTGCACGTGCGATTGTATTTGAATCAGTTGGCTTTTATTATCAATAGGATACAGGCTTCCGCAGTATAATGAACCCTCTTTTTGCAAGAATTTAGATTTGTGAGAAAAATTTGCATAATGACCTTGTGAAAAACCTGTGACGACAACAGAAGTTTTCATTTCATTCACAAGAATGTGTTGTAATGAAAAAATGCAGTGATATAAATAGAAACAGTGCGTGGCACCACTGTGTAACCCAAGATCAGCGGAATGAAACAACAGAATAACAATGAGAAAATGAAAATAAATAATTACAGGGAAAGTTGCAGATGGAAAATGGAATTAGAAAAAAAGTGTATGCAAATATGTTGCATGTTAACATTTTTTTAAATGTGATTTTTAAACCCAGATTTAAAGATGCCCAGAGCAGTTCTGATCTTCTGGACTTGATTTTGAATTAGATGTAAAGATAAGGAAGGAGTTTTTTTGTGTTTGTTGAAAAAAATTAGTGAAACTTCTGTAATTATTATTATCATTATTTATTTTGCCCCATTAAAGAAATGGTAATTGACAACATTAAGTCACTTTATGAGCAGATCTTCAGGAACACATGACACTGGTGTATGCACTGGACGCCTCTACCCAAGAAACAACCAATGTAGTGTCCCCATTTGACACTAGGGGGCCTCTGGTGACAGTTTGTCTCTGATAAAGGACCTGCAAGTCATGCCTGTGACCTCTGACTTTTCCCCCAGCTTCCTACCAGTCAGGTATGGCAGCTGTGTCCCCCTATGGCCCCAGCAGCACACCTATCCCCAGGTGAGATCACAGCACACTTCCTAAAGCACAAACAACATACTGCAGGTAAATATGACATCACATTGTATTTAAAGATGTCAGTAGACTTGAAGTGATTTGAGGAATTGAAAGAACTCAGAAGACAGAGCAAAAGTGCATATAAAAAAGCTAAATTATTGTCAGCAAAAGGTTATTGATTTTATGTGCAGTTTTTCTTCCAGTGGATACCCAGAGTACCCGTATACTGGTGGAAGCTCATACCCAGCTACATCTGGTCCCAATAATTTCCAAGCCCAGACTTCTGTTACTGCTGGGGGTAAGTAGTCCAGCATTCTTTTTCTGGCTTTCCTAAAGAGAAAAGACACTCATTGGTAAAAAATAATTTGACGGTTTTGAAAATATAAACAACATGAAAAGGACATGTTGTGGCCCAACTAGTTCTTAGCACTGATTTAAATGTCAACATTACTGGAGAAGCCGGGGGAGCAATACTGTAAAAGATCTCCTAGGACCTTTTTGTGTCCATGAACTCTGACCTTCTGGAACACAACCATTGTAGCTGCTGTGGAGAGCTTAGCTTGGCTGGAAGGGTTGTGGCTGTAACCAGAGCCCAGGTGGTAAAGGTCACGGAGCGCATGGTGTTGGGTTTGAAAGGGCTCGGTGTGGCCTTCTAGCCTCTGAGCTGCTATATTTAGGCTGCCTGTCTAAGGTTCCTTATAGAGTCTGCAGGACGCGCCCGAGATCAGCCCTGACATTCACACTGCTGACTTGGAGCTACTGAGGTCAAGTCTGAGTGTGGGGTCTCTCTAAACACTCTGCTGCCGTTGCTTCTTCTCGAGGTCTTTGTCTCCTTTATTCCCATCCATAGGCTTAAGTCTAATACAGAATTAGTGAAGCCCCAACAGAACCAGCCTTAGATGTAATGCTATTATATTTCTCCCTATTAGTTAAGCCGTATTTTAATAGCAGAATAGGTATATAATTCTCAATAGACACATTATATACTTTGTTGTATGGTATTAGGGACCAAATAAGCCTATGGATAGATTATTCTCAGCTCTGCAATACATTTTCTAGAGTACAAATAGTTGTTTCCACATATTGCCGTTGCCTACAGGTCCAGGCCAGGATGCTACCATCGATGCGGATACCATCCATGCCTCCCTGGTGTCTGCGGTGAGCGACAAGGTGCGCCGGAGGATGAAGGAGGAGATGGATGGGGCTCAGGCTGAGCTGGACGCCCTGAAGAAGACTGAAGATGACCTGAAGAAAGGCCGCCAGAACCTGGAGGAGATGTTTTCTAAACTGAGCCTGGAGATGGTCAGTGGTTCCTCCTCTCCTCCTGTTTCGTTTTTATCGTTTTCCTCCCAGGTGTTTGATTATAAATACATTTGCGGTGTGGGTTTAAACGGCTTAATGATGGATGGATTGATGGATGGATGGATGGATATTTATTCTGCAGGGAGACTTAGATGACTGACTGAGATTAGCTGGCTGTAACTGTAATTTTTATATTTTTGAAGTAGTCTTATTAATCTATTGGAAGAAGAAAAAACATTTTAGGGACCTGGGATTACAGTATTGGTTGCAGGAGGCTTTAAACAAGCTCCATCTGAGTTCCAAGCCCCTGTGAGCTGTGGTATGCAAGCTCTAAGCATTGTGTTGCCATGGGAACATATAAACATTACCTTTGTACCCTTATGTTATTCTGCAAAAAGGCTGAGGTGGACAAGAACATAGAACTGCTGATGCAAAAGGACAAGGAGGTGTGCACTGCCCTGGAGAAGATGGAGAGCCAGTCAGAGGACAAAGACATTGATGATGTCATTGTGCCAACAGCACCTCTCTACAAGCAGATACTTAACTTATACGCAGAGGAGAATGCCATCGAGGACACCATCTTCTATCTTGGGGAGGCAGTGCGAAGTGGGGTCATTGACCTGGAGTCTTTTCTCAAGGTAGCTGTTCTCTCCAACATCACATCTGTAACCTCCTTTTCCAGCTATGCTCTTCAGCTAAGCTCCGCATGTACCTGAGCTCACATACATAGTCTGTGTGCATGTGTGCGTGCGTATGTGTGTTTCACTGCTCTTCTGTGTCTCACCTTGGCAGCACGTGAGACTCTTGTCCCGCAAACAGTTCCAGCTCCGAGCTCTGATGCAGAAGGCCAGGAAGACCGCCAAACTGAGCGACCTCTACTGACGGCCTTCTCACTCTTCTCACCCTTTGTATTAATGTTTCTACACAGTTGTTAGCGCCATCATCTCCACCGAAGTGAGGTGGCTATGGGTTCTGGTTCCTCCATTGCTGATCTAACATCAGTATGTCCAAAATGAGGTGGTGGGTTTCAAAATAGCCAACATGTAGTGAAATGGTTTAGATGAAGAGGCTCTGGGCAACAGAAGATAAGTGGTCTATAACTAGTTGTCATGTTGGTTCATTTTTAAATTTTAAGTGTTAAGCACAACTTCATAACCTGCTGTGGTTAAGCTAATAAAACTCATAAAGCTCTAGCCAGTTTTACTGGAAGGTGGACATTACACATGCTTAGCATCTGAGCTTAAGTATGAAATATGATTTATGCAGTATATTCTGGATAAATAAGATTCCCCAGAAAGGGGCAATGAACATCATACCGATTATTCATCCCATCCTGTGTGCAGTTTCACAGTCTGGTGCCCAGTGATTCCGGGATGGGCTCGGACCGCCGTGACCCTGACCAGGATAAAGCGGTTACTAATAATGGATGGATGGGTAAACGAATGGGTGGACTTTTGAGTGTTTTTGTTAAGCTATACAGTTTTTACTCTTGGCACAGTTCTTCAAAAAGCTGCCTTTTGTGAACATTGCTGAGATTGAAGCACTCAGATCAACTTTGTAGGTAATAGTTAACCAGGATGAACTATAACCTCAGCCATACTAATTATTAGTGAACACTACAATATTGTGACTAAGAGGTGCTTGGGAACCTTTTTAGGCTTGTTTTCTACCAGCTATAGATGTTAACATCACACAGCAGTAAGAAATAAGTCAGGTGGGTGTTAAATGCCAGAAAATCTGAATCTCAGAGTTTTTGTTCTTTAGGGAAGACATTATTGAAGAATATCTAGCAGTCACAATAAAGGAAGGGTTAAGATGAAGGTTGAAAGTGAACCATTCTAAACTTCAAAGTTGGAAGGGGGATCTACTGTATTTCTTGGTATGTTGTGTAAAAATAAGGATGTTTCTCAGGTCACTTCTCATTCCAGCTTATGGTTTTTCCGGATACAGAAAATATTCAAACATTTTTCCTTTGTACAAATTTTAAAATTTTTTTATGCGAAGGAAAATGTGTGCAATATGAAATTCTATAGCGAGATACCAATTTTGCACACTTTTTTTGTTACCATCAATTGTACTTTTATTTGTGGTCTTGCTCTTCTGAAGGTGTTATTAAGTTTTATTGCCACGGTTATTAAGAACATCATTTTTACTGCGCAGTACTTTTATGAAGTAAATTGATATGCATAATTACTATTTTAATATAACCTTTTAAAGAATTAATGTGGAATGACCTTTAAATTGAAAATGTTGTGGAGAATTTATTGAGAAATAAAGGTGGTAGAATCCCCTGTGCTGCAGTTGCCTATTTCCTATAATCCGACATCTACGGCGTTGAAACGCTGGAAATAATCTGACCGCAGATGAACTGGTTTCTCAAGTGCACCGGTAACTTAAATCTGACTTGGCAACATATCGCAAAACACTGAATGTATTTAGTTTAATAAACCAAGAAACAAAAAAATTCCATGTTTCCAAGTTCAGAAACGGTAAGGGACAGAAAAAGATAAACAAGACAAAACAAAAAAAAAACAGGGCATTCCTATTTCCTGGTATTCATTTGTTAGAAAACCAAACTCAGTGTGAAAGTGTCTGTGTTCTTTATAAAAACTGAAAAAGCAAACATGGACACATGGATTAATAACCAACAAGGTCCCGGTCATGGAAAAGACCCCCACGGATACCCCGGGGCCCCAGATTTACATACGGCCTTTATGTAGTCTACACAAAATAAATGACTTTTAAGGGATTATGTTACGTTTTATTTAAAATATAGGCACCATTGCAATAATACAGTAATAATCATTTTCAACAGGTGATAACAGACTTTTTTATCGTAGTGCACTTGTGGTCAGCTCACTGTGCAGATTGTTCACACTGTACTTCATAGTTCATATGGTTGTAACAAAGACCTTTAAAACTCTGTCGTAGAGAGATTATCAAGGAAATACGTTTGCACAGTATGTGTCCCTTTTTGTGCCAAGTGATTCCATATTTTATATGATGTCAGAACTAGACCACATAAATGGCAGTCAAAGAGGTGATAAGAAGTTAAATAAAAACACAGAGGGTGAAATCCACCTGTTGTAAAACTTCATGGTTCATATTTTATGTCAGCTGTGGAGGACCAGATCTGGGGGAGGGGGTCCACTGTCTTTTTCACAAATAAATAAGGGCTGGAAGGAGCGGTGAGTGAGTGATCAGGGTTGAGGCGCCAATGTTTTAAAACTGAGCTCATAGTGTCAACTCCTTCTGGACACCCCAGAGGGTCTCGGCGCTCTTCAGTAGCTGCTTCTCCTCATCGGGCTGCAGGATCATGTGCACCACGTCGGTGAGGCCGCTGTTTCCCAGCACACAGGGCACGCTGAGGAACACCTCATCCTTCACCCCATACAAGCCCTGAGGGAGGAGAAAGGCCTTGAGGAGACCATCTGGATGTGACTGTGTTGGAGAAGGTCTGAGGGCTCCTCCTAACTTTGTGTGGAATTAATGAGTGATGAATGATACATTTCTATTTTTTTATTCTTTGAGAAGTTTCCTTGGGAGCGAATTTGCCACAATGCATAATCCCAGCAACTTTAGGACAGCAGCGTTCACCTTTGGTCAGGTGTTACAGTATGTGGTTTTGGATCCCTCAACAGATTGCACCCTCCTTAGGCAAAGTTCTTATCCTGAATTGCTCCGGTAAAGATTATCTAGCTATACGCATGAGTAAGTAACTGTAGGAAATGGTTTACAAAACTAATGTTGTTTGTTGCCATGGAGAAAAGTATCAGATAATCAAATTATTATTATTATTATTATTATTATTATTATTAACAATAAGCAAAGCAGCCTAGGTTCTACAGACCTTTTAGTAGGATCAGTGCTTGAAGTGGGTCAGTGCTCAGCAGTACAGAGTACCAACACTTCATGCTTTTGCCCTTTGGAGAACTGTGCCTTTTTCTTGTGTACCGCCACTTTCCATAACCTCCTGGTGCCCTTTTCTGCCCGCCAGATGACCAGATTCTCTGGTTGAGCTGCTTTACAGCAATGTTTTGCTGGGAGTACATGGACATTATTCATACCAGCCTCATAGCTACATTTCATCGCCCAGGGTGCACTGAGTTACCTTACCCGGCTCACAAGCTGCTTTCCTACCCTTCATTTGAAAATTGTGTCCCCTTTATTAAAGAAATATATAGTAAACATGAGCAGTATCTCCTAGAGAGAGAGAGAACTCACCTGGACGAGAGTGGACACGGGGTGCACCTTGCGCAAGTTCTTCAGGATGGTCTCCACCAGGTCAGCCACTGACATCCCAATAGCCCAGGATGTGTAACCCTTCAGTTTAATGACTTCATAGGCACTAAAAGAAAAGGAGACCAGATTGTTCTTCCACAAATGTCCTGCTCAGAAAAATATAAATAAAAATGAAAAATTGATTTTAAAAAATCGTACCATAAATTCTCCAAAGGAAAAAAAAATCTCTAATACTCTCATGAGCTGTGGAGCGGGGAATTATTAGGACTGCAGTCATACATACATAAACCATATCAACATTTTCATCTTTTTTCATGTATAAAATACGCCTCTGATATTTGAGCAGCATTTAATTACTTTATATTGACTGATCACCATGCACCACTTTGATAGTTTGTCTCCATATGCAAACTAGTCTTTTTGATAATTTTCTGTGGCTTTTAACATGAGAGGGCTCAGCTGAAGCAAAGCAGAGGCTCACCCATCAACCACCATCTTGTGGACCCTCTTCCAATCCTCCTTGTCCTTATCTGTGCCCATATCGGGGTTGAGCTTCTGCAGGGAGACCCCAGCTACATTCACACCGCTCCACACAGGCACTGGGAAGGAAGGGCACTGTCAGATTTAGCTGCAGATAGAGGTGCGGAGATGATCACGAGGACCATGGTGCAGGCGACAACAGTGATCTTTTGAGGTAGGCTTCAGATGGGTTGGTTTGGATCGACTTGGAGGTCAAGCTGGGCTGGCGCACTCACCGCTGGAGTCTCCGTGCTCCCCGATGATCCATCCGTGGCAGCTGGACGGGTGAATATTTAACCTTTCGCCCATGAGGAACCGAAAGCGGGCAGAATCCAGGTTGGTGCCGCTGCCTATGACACGGTGCTTGGGGAAACCGCTCAGCTTCCAGGCCACGTAAGTCAGAATGTCCACTGAGGAGATTCAAAGGGTTAAACTATTCCTCAAGTCACCCGAAATGTCACAGCTAAATAAAGAACAGCTGACTTAGAACAGGCATGTTAAATCTCACTATAAAGCCACTCTGTTAGGATGGAAGCACCAAAAGATTTACAATTTAAACTTTTTGCTAATAATAACAAGTTTATACCTCACATTTTCAAAATAAGGTGGACAGAAACATGAAATATTCCAGCATCACATCAACTATGCAGTGGGGTGCAGAAGAAACAGTTGCGATGATCCCTCTCTAGTTGGGAAAACGAAAGGGGCTGTTTAGCTCACCAGGGTTGGAAACAACAAGGATGATGCAGTTGGGACTGTACTTGACAATGTTGGGGATGATGAATTTGAAGATGTTGACGTTGCGCTGGACCAGGTTGAGTCTGCTCTCGCCCTCCTGCTGACGGGCGCCGGCAGTCACCACAACTAACTTGGAGTTGGCTGTCACGTTGTAGTCTGGGGGGAGCAAGGAGGAAGTTCACACTCCTTTCCCTGCTGCATTTCTGCTCTTTATTGATGGCACAGGCCATCTTGGTCCACCAACTGGACATCCATTCTTCTCAACATCCTGACCCCTCCACCCCATCTCACATCTGCTGATCCCAATGTGGCTTTGTGACTGTGACCTCTGACCTTTGTCAGCCACGATCTTTGGCGTGCGAAGGAAGAGCCCTCCATGCTGCAGGTCCAGAGCCTCCCCCTTCAGCTTGTCCTCCATCACGTCCACGAGGGCCAGCTCATCCACCAGCTCCTGCTCAGCATGAGCAAGAAGAAGACAGAGAGCATCAGTACTGACTGGTCTGTGTCACGTCTTTTATGCAGTGTTTCATGCACAACATTTACAAAGTTTAAACGTTTTGCAGTCAGATGACTGCAGATGTTTGAAATGTTGCACTGAAAATGACCTGTAACAGGAGAAATGTTGTATGGATGTACTTTTTTCACACTGACTAACACACTCAATAGTATAACATACATACCTGCTGTTTCCATAGTTTACTTGCAGTGTCAAAGGTTGTTATATTTTACACTGGTTCTTCAGACTGAAATATTTCATCTGATTTTTTTCCCACACTTTTGGTAAATCTCTGTCCTCAGACATCCTGTCAATATTTATGAACCACATATACTGGGTGAAAGCATTTCCCAGTATCACCAGAACCCATTTTTACTGAACTCTCTGGCTGCCTTTTTCTATAAATAAGAGTCCTTGGATCTTGACGTCTTATTTGCACTGAAGAAAACATTTTGCCTTGAAGAAAAGTTTCCATCCCTTTTTGTACGAAATCTCTGGAGTTTTCCAGAAAGCTGTAAATCCAGGAAAGGCTGCACATCAAGAGCCCATCCTTTGAACCCCTGTGTCCCATAACCACCCCCTCCCCTTCACCATCTCCCACCTCACCTTGAGAAGGATGCTGATGGCGGCAGCCATGCCCACCATGCCGACCCCCACCACTGTCACCTTGTTCCTCGAGCCAATGGGCTCTTCCTTCATCACGTGCTGGATGAGCTTCTCCTGCGTAGTCGCCATCCCCGCAGCCTGCACGGACACACAGGGCGACTGCTGGAGGTATGTCACATGCAGTTTAACACTACGATCAGTCTCCTGGCTGCATTTCTGGAGATACATGGCCTGCTTGATCGACAGCTTTTGTTATTCCAGCCATTTAACCTCGTATTTGATGGAGCCCAAAGCTACATGTGGCCTGATTCTGGTCTCTGCTGCAGTCAGCCCTTAACAAAGAACCTGTACTAATAATAATAATAATAATAATAATAATAATAATAATAATAATAATAATAATAATAATAATAATAATTGCTCTACTAGTGATACTAGGGTAGGAGGTGGTGTAGTGGTTTGAGGTGTGATGTCTTTGGTCTCGCAGTACCCAGGTTTGAATCCTGCTGTCTTACCCTCGAGAAAAAACACTTACTTTCAGTCACTGTTAAGAGAAATGAATCTGTTAAATAAATGCACAATTTATGTGTTATGATACACTTTTACACTATGTATGACATTTTTACATAGAACACCTTGGCTTTTCTTACTGCCTGATTCAATGAAGAAATCAGTAAGATCAACATATTTTACACATCACTGAGGTTGAAGAAAATTGTGCAAAACTGTAAATTTGTGAAATTCCGTCAGAACGTTTGATTTTGCGAATTGGGCAAAGCTGATGCTGAACAAATTGAATGAAACAATATAGAATATTTCTCTTAGAGGAGAAAAGGCTGTGATGGATAAAGGCAGGTGCAGGTAAGCTGTTCTTAGACAAGTTCCACACTTTTAAAAAAACAACATGATCATCTGCTTATACACACAAACCCATAGTTAACCATCATAGCTATCAGAGATGAAGTAAAACAAGATGTTTGGGTTTGGGAATCACTACCACAAAACACAACAGAGCATCCCACAAAGTATGGTCCAGCAAGAAGTGCTTTCCAGAAGATAACAAGCTGATGACAACAAGTGTGGATGAAACAGACACCTACAACTGCCCTGGATGCCCTAGTCCCTCAACAAAAGGAAATTATAAACAAGCTTGAACGGAAGGCAGAGCTATTGCAGAGAAGGCCGGAAAAGGCGTACAGTGAGATACGAGACAGGAGAGAAGAAGTGTGGTCTTTGTAGAAACAGCACGTGAAGACTAACGTGGACGCAGAAGGACGCTTGTGTCTCACTGAGTTCCACCGACTTCCATCTGGTTTGGTGGCTGTGAGCATTTGAATGTGACTTTCATTTTGGCAAACAGAGTTTAAGGGCAACAGAAATGAACGAATTGATCTGCTCCTCAGAGAGACATCTGAGACACGTTTGAGAATAACAGATCTAAACTGACTGTTAATATACCACACACTCTACAGCGTTATGTCATACAATATAGATATGTGAGGAAAAAAAAGATTAGTATTAAACCCACACACTCCGGAAGGTAATATATATCTATATTAGTGTGTGATAAATAAATAATAGCATCCCCACCTGTGTACGGTGTCCACCTGGAATGTGTTCTGGAGCTTTCTGTGGCCACACACCCACACACAGATTGCTTGCAGCAACAAGCAGAGGTCCCCGGTTGCTCCCACCCTTTTAAACGCTTGGAAACACTCACATGACCCCACCATAAATAGGGCGACGCGCGTCACCACCCCCCTGCCACCCCACCTCTGGACCTGTGAGCTGGACCGTGGCAGGCTGGGGTCTCCACTGACTGCCTGACACTGCTGCCAACCTTCAGAATAAAACAGAATAATCTCAGCTGCTTTACTCCCCAGTAGATGCCACACACTCCTGAGATGCTGCTATTCACCAGTTTCGTCTCAGAAAAATCTCTCAACGTGTCAACTTCATGTCAGCCTCTGGCGGTGTTAGTAGTTCCCGTTGCCGCCCTAAATATACAGTAAAAGTATATACATATTTTTAAATTACATTAACTTGATAAATATTTTATTTGTTTGGCTGTTTTAGGTTTGTTTGTTTAGCTATTTACTTTCATATATTTACATGTACATAAAAGAAAAAATGAAAACGAGGAATCTTGCAGTGCAGCCATTTTCCTTTAAGTTGCTGAATTTGTTGTTTGGCTCCTTCTTCATCTGGGAGAATCAGTAGATTAACTAGGACCGGGACAAAAAACCTTTTTTTCCTTGAAGGAATAAAACCTGGAGCAACAGAATTACAGCACAATTATAGACTGAAGCTATAAAATCCGTAAAAACGAATGTTTAAAAAACACGTTTCGGGTGATCCTGTGTTTCTTGCCGGTTGTTCAATTGAGATAAAAACCTCTTCAAAGTGACGATCGAGCGGCCCCGAACAGCCCTGTGCTACAGTGGTGCTGCGCCATCTAGCGGTGCTTTTTAATCCGGAAGATATTTTTGAAGGATTTTATGTCGTTGATTCCAAAACCTCGATACGGCATCCCCAGGCACTTCACACCGTTTTCCCCCCATCCATTCTAGTCACCTCTTCACACGATAATCATAAACTCAATCATTACTTGAACATCTAAATTATCTTCGAAATCAGGTGTCTGAGGATGGAAAGGGTCAGATGCACATTTTGGTTTTTGGTGGTGGTGGTGCCATTGGTTCTCTAAGGGAACTGCTGTTGTGAATATTTGCCTTTTATCCCATTTCAGTGCAACCAAATAAAAATAACCAGAGAGATAAAAATAGATGAAGGAATCTGTGAGGACTCTGCAAAGGCCTTTTACTAAAATAGAAACTGTATATGACATTATAAAGGCTACAGGGATCTGATAATCATTTTCAGCAGGAAATATCACTTAAAAAAACATTATTTCAGTAAGGAAGCATGAATATTTTTGTTTTACTTTGTTATATTATACATAAGATCTAGCTTATAAGTTCTGAAACCACGATGTCCTTTAAGACCACAGTGAATATCTGATCTTCCCTCAGTTTGTCCAGTAGTATGATGGTGTGGGAAATTATTAGCTTAGATTTTATACCAAGTCATTTTTGGCCTCATATATATTTATTTTAAACATCTGTAAAGATCAAGTGCTTCTTTTCAATTTCTGTTATCCTCTCATTACCTGTTTGATATTCTTTTCCATCTCAAGATTAAATGGGATGAAACCACTTTGCTCAGAGCGCTGTTGCTTTTCATGTTCCTTTGCGTTTTCTTGCTAAAGTTACAAGCCACCTCAGTTTTGCTCCTGGTTTGTTGCAAGAATTCAAATGAGGAGAAACAGAGCGCATCTTGCAGCCCTGAGCGATGACAGTCCACCCGAAAGGACCCGACAAGCAGATGTGTGGATTTAACCCAGATTCCTGACCAAGGACCCCATATCCCCCCTCTGTCTAGGATTTATTTGGGATCACAGACCCCACGAGCAATTTACTGTGAGGCTACTGGTCTGCTGGGAGGGCTCAGAAGCTCACCCTGCTTTTGGCAGATGCTGTTTTGCCGGATATGTTTGTGTGGGTGTGTGTGTGGACACGCCTTTGTGGAAGGGGGGAGGTTTGTGTGTGTGTGTTTTGGAAGCTTTGATGTTATTTGGGAGGATTTTTTTTTTTTCCTGTCCCATATTTAACCTTCCTCCACTGGTGGAGGAGATCACGCTAGTGTGTCTTTGTCGTCCTTTTGGGGATTAATGAACCTCCCAGACTGTGCAAAGATCTGCCTGACAAGCACTGAAATTACAACCAGAAAAAAAAAACAACCTAAATGCAAAATACAAAGGATTAGGAAAACATTGCAGAAACTGCCTGCACAGAATCCTGTTTGAAATCAGCCAATATTAAGCCGATTCGTCTGATATATGAATATATTATTCTTTACTTCATTTATTATACAGCAATGTAAACATGTTTGGTACACTGTTTGTTAAATTGAAATTGCCTTTTGGGCGGCACCCCGGCCCTGTAATTGCAGTGCCATTGTCAGGCTGCGGAGCTGTTATTCACAGCTGCGGGCCGCGCTTTCTGCAAGGTAAAAATCAATTTATCCGAGGACTGTAGCATGGAAAGCTGCGGGGCCACTTAAAATATGATTGGCAAATGTTGGGTTGGAGGGTCACAATAATAAAAAAGCAGACAAAAAAGCAAGGTTGGAAAGGACAGGGGTAAAATATATCTTGGTAGTGCAGCGACTGGGTACAAGATGCTCTGTAACATCAAAACTTCTCGGGTCTCACATTAGTCACATAAGATCATCCATCCGTCCGTCCAGCCATCCATCCATCTATCCATATCGGTACCTGCTTGTCCTATGTAGGGTAGTGGTGGCCCAGAATCAAACCTGGAAAGACTATGTGCAAGGCAAGCTACACCCGAGACTCCGGTCCACCACAGAGCCATGTCACACTCTCATTTACTCTTGCTTACACACACTACACACAGTTTAAAGCGAACAGTTCTACTGAAACACATCTTTGGGCTGTAGTAGATGATCCATGTGGCCACAGGAAGAACATGCAAACTCTGCATAGTTCAAGTTGGATTCCAACCCACAGCAGCATTATATTATTCCCATCATGAGACCTCAGGTGCCGCAGTTGTCAGACAGTTGCTTCCACTGGGACATGCCAACCCCGCTACCCTCTTCCCTGCTGCAGTTAAGCAGAGCTCCTTGTCTAGATCCTTTCGCCGAAGCCTCTTGGACTTGGATTTTCCTCTTCAATTAGCTCGGCTTCTTCCTCCTAGCTGACTTGTGAAGAATCCCAGAACACTTTTCCCGAAATCTGGAAAGCGTCCTGGAAAGCAGAGGCCGGAATTACTTTTGGCAGCCTTTGTGTCAGACCATTGCAGTTGGAGGGTTCTCCAGAGCACGCCAGCTGTTGTGTGTGCGCGCGCGCCAGCGTCCATGTGCAAAACACGTCCCGTGCCATGTGTGCACCGAACCACACCGAACAACTTCTCCCTTTCTGTAACCCTGTATTCTGCTCCTAGCTCCTGTCACAACGGACACGGGTAGCGACGCCGATGTTTTGTTTATGGACTACTCGGTTCTGGCTGGGCCTGGCGGAGGTCCGCTGCTCAGGTCCGTGGCGAGGATCAAACGGCAGGAGTCGGCAGAAGGGTGGTCCCGCCGTTCGCATATGGCGTCCGATGAAATATTCACAATTCTGGATTGTGGGTTTGCTTTTAATGCTCACTTTCAAGGTTTTCTCCAATGAGATGTAAATCCCAATCACTTCTTCCTTTGTGGCAGTATTTACATTGCAAATCTAGAAATTATGAAAGCAATTGAACAGACAAGCGAAAAGATCAACAGATGTGTTTTCAGCATAAACTTGACTGCCAAATCTGCCAGGCAGCCTAATAATGATGAATGTTTTGACATTTTTGTAGATTAGATACTAACCTCTGGATAAAATGCCATATGCTACCCAGTTGAGTACTGTAGACATAGTTATGTGTCCCTGGACGCCTGTTTGCTGTTTCGCTGTTTGCGAAAATACATACGGCAAGTGTTCGTTGAAGAGTTTTACTGACAGAAAATGACAGAAATTGTTTTTTTTTTTTAACAAAAATCTGACAAAAATCCTGATTCAGTCTGAATGTTTGAAACCAAAGTCCATGTGGAATCCAGGCCAGGGTGCACCTGTGCTTCTCCATGCCAGCCCTCCTTGATGCCAGCTTCTCCGAGGGTGGAGTACCGGTTTCAATTACCACCCTGCGACCAGAAAACTTTGGTTTGAATCCCTGCCTTGGATGCAGTGCTGTAGATGGAGGGATTTACCTTTTGGCTGAAGGTTCACTTCATCATTCACTTGACTTCACTTGTCTTCACTCACTTGAGAACAGAATCAGACAGACAGACAATAAGACACAGAAAATATATGGTGGGTAGCTAGGCAAATAGAAAGAAAGATGATAAATAGATAAATAAAAAATGGGCAAGAAAAGTGGGTGAGGAAAATCAGTGCAAACAGTCAGTGGGGATGGTGGAGATGATACTGTGGGAGGTGGTCAGTGATGGTTGTAGTGATCAGGCCCTATGGTTGCTGCACTTCTGCAGTCTGACAGCCTGTGGGTTTGTCCAGTGCAGAGTTGTGGTGCTCCAGAGCCTTTCAAGTAGGGTGTGAGGCCGGGAAGGCAGATGGGACGCCTGTACATCACACCCATTGATGTATCTCACCACCCCTCATTCACTCACACTTACACAAAGGGCAATTTAGAGTCACCTATTCACCTGAAACACATGGCTTAGGTGAAGAAACCAGAGCACCTGGAGGAAACCAACATGAACAAAGGGAGAACATGCAAACTGCACCAACCGAACCTGGATTAAAACCCACAGTCCAGTATCTTCAAGGTTTCGCCAGTAAGAATTACCTCGCCGTAGAAATGGCCCTACGGAGCTTAGGGTAGCATGTGGCAAGTTGCTTTGGAGAACAGTGTCAGCTAAAAACATTTGAAACAATAATAATAATAATAATAATAATGAAAGAATCAGAATTCTTCGGTTCAGAATGTGCAGAATGAAGCCGTTTGGAGTTGCAATCGCGAACAACACGACAGACCACTGAAGCGAAGTCTTGGAACGTGCCGGGCCATTCCGTGTCACGTGGATGTATAGCCGTGTTCTGATCTTCATTTAATGAAAAAGAGCGCTTATGTAATCTGGGGAAACCGCAATAAAATAGGACCATAAATGTGACGATTGTCAGCACTGATAACCCGCCATCATTACACCGCAAGTGTTATTAATTTTGCCCGAAGTGCCATATGGTTTGCAGTCAGGGAGACTGAGTACTGGTTATTGGCGGTGGCGAACATCAGTGTTCATCTCGCTGTGGATGGGGGGGCTCTTTTGCCACAGGGAACATGTGGGTAGACGATTGCTGCTTGCCCCCCCCCCCCCCCCCCCCCCC
>UFQX01000084.1:394512-428971 GCA_900497675.1 Arapaima gigas
CCCCCCCCCCCCCCATTCTTTATCCGCTCTGTTTCAACAGTGTAAATTGGCTGTGTGGTGTGTAATCTTGAAGCAGCTGACATTGTCGGTTTTATGATGGATAGTGAGTGATAGTTGACTGAACACGTGAATACGAGGAGCCCAATGAAAAAAGTAGTTAACATGCACTGGTGCCTCACAGCTCTTGGTTGGTGGGATTGGATGTGGGTTCAAATCTGCCTCAGTCCATGTGGAGTTTGCGTGTCCTCCCCGTGTTTGAGTGGGTTTCATCTGGATGCTTTAAAGACATGCTGCACATGAATCGGTGAAACCAGATCTCTCTGAATGTGCGATGTGTGTGCGAATGATTCGTGACGGACTGGCATCCCACCCAGTGTGTACCCTGACTCACCTCCTGTGTCTCCTGGATAGGCTCTGGACCATCACATCGGACAAGCGGTTGTTGATCACGGACGGACGGATGGTTTACGTGCATCGCGCCCTTTTCACAGTAGTGCTCGGCAAGCCTTTGTGTAAAAGCAGACATGTCTAAAGTGATAACTGGCATTGTTTTGTGTTGTGTGTCTTTATTTAGAGAAAACAAAAAGGGCTCTTATGTCACATACAGTTTGCTGTTTTGGTGTGCATCTTACTTTCTATTTTAGGCCTATTTTTTTGGAAGCAGTCTTTGTCATCTGTTGCAGACAATACATCCAACTGAATGAACAGTGGAGGTCTTGCTGCGCACGTTTGTATCGGCATTGTGTGAGCCACGAGTGTGTCATAAGTGATATTTTTTGTGGTTAATGGTGTAGTATTTCTTATTCTGCTTTGTGGGTAATATTTAGAAAGAAGAAAAAAGTTCACACACACCTGACTTTGATCAAATGCTCTTGATACACTCGTGAGATGTATATTAATCGTACAGATTTAGTTTCTCAGGGCAAATCTTTTTAGATAACTTGGCCTTAAGCGCCTAAGTGTGCATTATCTGAATTCCCCAGCAGTCATTTCTACAGACTACACCCTTTCCACAGCTTCTTCTTCTTCAACTGAGAAACTTGTGTTTTGCTCATATTAAACACACCGGTTACTGACGTATGGACTGTGTTGTGGGAAATTGTTTTTTTTTCCTGGTTTTGACTGCTTAGTGCGCCCTATACGTGTTGATCCCAGAGTGTGGAGGAAGGGCCGTGCTCCGTAGGCTGTGTCCCACCTGCCAAGCCGCCCTTTCGTTCCACTCTGTGGCTGGCCCCCTTCATGTCCCGGCTCCCCTATCAGAGCTGTGCTCATGTCTGTAGCTGGCCTCATCTGCTTCCTAGCAGGAGGGCTCGGGGTCCCAGCGAGACGGCATTGAACGCTGCCTCCGTGCGCTGAAACGGATCCTTGGCGGTGCATGGCTTTGGGTGTGTGGGGGGGGGGGTGTGGGTGGGCGGGCGGGCAGCTGTTGCTGGGTGCTCGACGCTGTGGCAGTTGCTGCCGTCAGGGCCACTGAAAGATCTGCACAATGAATGAGCTGCCATGCTGTTGCTGTCAGCGATAGCCCATATGTCCTGTACGAAAGTGCATTGTGGGGGGTAGGGTGAAGGGAGGACAGGACTGGGAGGAGGAAGGCCATTGGAGCACAAAGGGGATCCCTGGGGTGAGCCCTGAAAGGGGCCGCCTTCTCGCACCGCCCCTTCGCTTCACTGGGAAAGAAGCTTAGTGTTTTTCCTTTCCCATTCATTCTGATGCCTTCTCCCTGTGTCCCCATTCACACAGTGCCATGTTTCATTTCCACCCGAGTTATTGTGCAGAAGGTGAGGATGTTTACGCTCTTCCACAGTCAAGAGTTGTGTTAGGGTTCTCCTTGAGGGCCCTACCTAAAGGTCTGTCCTTCTTAATGGGAACTGCCACTGTTCCTTCAACTTTTTCAGACCTCCTTGCAGACGGGAGGCATTATTCTTCTCAATTAAAGGAAAGATTGGCACTAGAACGAGGAATCTTGTGGGCTTCGTGTCTGCTGTGGATTGTCTTCACACTTTAGCTGATCTTGTTTAAGAAAACATCCATAACGCACTTTGTTAGCTGAGAAGGGGGTTGTATGCCAGCTATGCCGCATATCCCATCTTCCTCTTTCTGATACCACTGCTGGAAAGCATTAAAAATTCATCTGCAGTTTTTTCTTCTTTTTTTTCCTGGCATATTAATGCTGTCAACTGCAATTAGGTCAGAGGAACTCGCAAAACTCTGGTAGCATTAAAGGAACACGGTAATTTATGAAAACTGGCCCCGCATTTGCGGACAAAGATTATGTTGTTCATTAAGCGGCTCAAGGGAGATCTTTCTGACAGCTCCTACTGAAAGGAAGAAGAACAGTGAGTGTTGAACGAGGAGAACGCGTCCAATTATCCCAAAATCCTGAGATGTTAAGTATTCCACTGTTAACTACACATCTCTCACCTTACTTTATGGTAGTGATGTGTTGTGACACTGAGAGTTGCATGTTCTCTTCTCGCGGTTGCCATGCTACTTCCCTTTCCATCTCCACATCCTCGGCTCACAGCCCAACTCCTGTTTGGCATCCGTCTTCTTCTCATCCCTCCTCTCCACCACGTTCCTAACCAGCCATCATGTCCCAAGGGTGGGAAGGATTGGCTCTCCAATGAGCTGGTGAAGCATCTCCCTTCTTGAAACGCTGGTTTGGAGGGAGCCTGTGGGTCCCGTGTCATCGGATTGTGGCAGCAAGCAGCCATGCGGAGAGAGGTGGCAGCAGGCAGGTGAGGAGAGTGACAGGATTCCGAAAACCAACATACACTGACCTTTCTCATGGGGGCTACACCGTGTTTTTCCCTGTGGATTACAGACGTGGTGGAAAGATGCTTTCCTAAAGAGCTCCTGACTTGAACTCAGTCGTGTCTGACTAATGATCTCAGCCCTACCAACTCATGTTCTCCTGTCAAACCAAACCGCTGATGATCTACCTTGTGTCTGGGATCCAAAATACATAAAATCAAGGTGGATTTTTGCATCTACTGCCGCACAGTTAGTCAAGGTTTAGTAACCATGTTATATAGGTGTCTTCCTTGACTGCTATTTCCACCTCTTGTCCGCTTTTTGCTGATGTATCGAAGTTCACATATGAAATCAGTGAGGCGTTAAATCAAATAAGCCCCAAGTGGAATTGCATCAATTGGACAAAATGTATAGAACCAAATGATTTTCAGAGACCAATAATGGAGAAAAATGGGATATCCTTCCTTAAGGGCCTCTTGAAAGTAGTCACTCTATAGCTGTGCTGTGTCACTTATTGATTATTTCTTCATATACACCAGAAGACCTTTTATCCTTGTGTGTTGTGAAAGCTAGTACGAGATCTGGAGAAAACTGCAGATGTTTGACCGCGTTGTTTTGTTTCTGCTGGTCTGCCCATGTCTGATTGTCTCTCTATGTATGAAAAGTCAAGGTAGACAGTAGTGTGTGTGTGTGTGTGTGTGTGTGTGTGTGTGTGTGTGTGTGTGTGTGTGTGCGTGCGTGCGCTGGGGCCTTGTTAAAGAGGTCTCAGTGCTGTCTATTTGGCCAGTAATGAAGCGCATCCAAAACAGACAAAAAAAACCCTCAGTGTTGGGCCGATGCTCTGGATGTGCACTTTGTGAGTGACTAGAAAGGGTGGACGATGCTTTTCTTTCAAGGGAACATTTAACATGTTTGCAGGTAAATATCAGCACTGACACTCTGAATTACTTCCGAGGTGTTTTGCTTGAGTCTGTTTCGCACAAGGAACTACTCAGCTGTCTTGTTGCAGTTCACTAAACGTTCAGCACGAGCAAGTACTTGCCAAGGTTCTCCTTTGGTGATAATGGATCACATCTGCTTATCCTTTATTGAAACTTTCTGGGGAAATGCTGCAAGATTTTTGGTTTGAGTTGAAGGAACCCAGACCCACTTAGTCCTTAGTTCACCTGGAGACCCTTGAATGACACAAACTGGAGAGACTCATTTCATAGGAAGGCACCTGCTGTTGAAGGTTAATGTTGGTTTAACCACCTGTATCCTTTCATTTGCCTGTAGTGTGTCTTGTGCCTTTTAGGTGCTCTTGTTTAGTGTAATAATGCTGGAGACTTAGGTTGTTGGCTTTTGTGTTCGGACAAATTGGCCTATATACCTGATGTGGATCCATAATGTACACCATTGAAATTTAGATGGAGTCGCTCACAGATCGGTATGCTGTCATGTTGGCGGTTCTGTTGTGTCAGACATGGGGAAATCCACCCAGGGCCTGCAACTCGCTCCAGGGTATCCTGTTCAAGCTTCAGCTACTGACAACTCAGTCAGAGGGGCCTCTTCAGCTTGACTTGAGAACTGCAGTGGCAGGAAAACTTTAAGACTCGGGATGTCTTGGGCCATCTTCACTTTTTCTTTTTGCAGTTTTGGTTGTTAGGGAACACATGCGTGGTGCAGAAACCCCAGTCCCAGAAAGGGTTTCAAGTGAAGGCCTCAGTCTTATGGCAATATTTGTTAATATTCAAGGCCTTTGTTTTCCTTCAGAAAGAATTTATTGCCTAATTCACATTATGTATAGCATAACATAACAGTTTCAACATTAATTATGGCACAAATGTAACATTAGCATGGGATTTTAACGCACAAAGAAAATATTTGAAATGGGGGAAGTGGTGTGTTGACTAGGAACAAAAATTTGACAGCTTTTACTATTGATGGTGTGTGTAGGCTTCTTATTTGAGCTTCTAAATTGCTCTTTTTTATGTGCTGGACCAGCATGGGACATCTTCAACTATTCTGAGATTGATGGAGGTGGAGTTGGGAGTTGAGGGATTCCAGAGGAACAGGAGCAGAACTGAGCTCATTGGAGGTGTCCAAGGCAGCAGGAGCTCCTTAGATTGGAGCCCGATCATCTGGGGAGGGCCTGGTCCACTTGAATGCTTACTGATGTATTGTAGTGCTATTAATTTATCCACCCCTGCATCTTCATCATCCTAGGACAGACCTAGTGAGCAGGACAGGGAGGTTGAGAGGGAGGATGCTTGCTGTGGGGGGGGTGGGTGGACAACAGGGACAGACAGGATGCGTGAGAGAGAGGGGAGATGAAGAAAATGTAGTCGCTCCTAGAATAATTGCCTCTATTTGCATTCAGATGCTGCAGCAGTGGCCTTATTTAGAGATAAGCGCTGAGAAAGTTTCTATACCAGTTCGTGGTTTTAAGTCCGAGGCAGGACACTGCAGTTGTGCCCGCAAGGAAAGCAGTTCGGCACCAAAGGGAAAAATAACGGAATGTGCACAAATAGATGGCAAGTCGCTTAATGTAATAAATGCATATTTTGCTGGGTAAGGATGCCTTGGAAGCCACAGTAATGGCAACAACACACGCAAATAAACGTGGAGTGGAACATGTAATATTCCAAAATGTAGCGTTCACGACAGCATCAGGCTGCTTCTCGAGTTCTCTGCCTGGTTTCCCTGTGTCATGTTGCTGCGGGAAATGTCCCACAGATAAGCTTATCTTGAAAGAAATCGTGGAGTGTGTTCTCACATTGTAGACTGAAGGCATTACATCCCCCCCATGGTTGTAATAAATACAGATTGTCGCAGTTATGACATACAGTATTGCACGGAGGGTCTCTGGGTTAAAAGAAATTGCTGCTTGCTTAGATCCCCCTCTTTGTTCGAGACTAGTTATGGGCTCCATAGCAACTGGGAAGACTCCACCGGTTGGCGTTCCAGAGGTGCCGTTTGTCTCTGAGCCCGGCTCTCCCCGGGGCTCTATGTAGTATTGATCCAAAGATCACTGACTATAGCTATGACAATCCAAATAAAGATCCTTCTGCCGCTCAGGCTAACTCGAGAGTTCCCTTTGCAGGGCCTGTCCTCAGAGTCTTCCCCGACAGAAGACGTCTTCTGTAAGGTCTTCGTTTCGCTCGGGGTATTTAGATTTCACTCGTCGCTAATGGAAACTGTCCAGCTAGATGAGCTGGAGGCCTCTGTGCAATATGGGAGATTCAATTAAATGTCCCTGCTGCTGTTAGAAGCCGTCCTGCACTCAGCGCACTGCACTGCCTCGGAGATATGGCGTCTCCTCCATTGTCCGGGAGAGTGCACAGAGAGAGCGACAAGGGCGAGGGATGTCAGCTTTGATGGGAAGAGGCCACCCTCGCACCACTATTTGTACTAGGGCTGAAATGCAGGCGTGAAGATGACCTTGACACCACAGGAGTGAGCCTCAGTGAGTTGACCCCCACGTGTTGTGCAGAGGATGGTCAAGGCACCATGGCACAATATGGAAGAGGCTTTCCCTAAGCGAGCCATTCATCAGATGGTCCAGCAAGCTGGTGGAGTCTGGTGGCTCCAAGGATCTGTTGCTTGGCATGACCGGTGAGCATCAAGGCCTCTGCCAGGGAAAGATAAGCCTAACATGTCTGCCCAGGTGAATTGGGAGATGGCAGCAAGGGGAGGCTCAGAATTGATGTAGATCACTGCCTTCACACGTAATTATTATCTATCCAGGTTATGCTTGCAAACAAACGTCTTGCGCCTTGGTGAGTGACCCATTGACTTCTTCCAGGATGGTTTCTGACTGGGTTTCTACCCTCAAACAAATAGTGCTGCTCGTTTTTGTCATTTGCCACCGTTGTATGAATACAAATGAAGGAACCTTCCTCCTTGGTCTCCCTGGGTTTCCAAAGAGCAGAAGTAGCCAAGTACTGTATTTACTCTTGTCAACATCCCAGCATCGCAGATGTCACCGTGCGCCTTTTATCAGCAGTTATTAGTTATCAGTGCGGTAAGTGTAGGTTTCCACTGGATCACTGTGACGTTTTTAAATTCATTTGGTCTCAAGGTAAATGGCTTTTGTTTGGTGGGGAGATGAGAGGGAGCCTGCTAAAAGTTACAGACATTCAGGCTGCTGAAACTAGAAAGGTTTTCTAATTAAAATTATCCTTAGTCATTCTGCAGAAATGTATGCGCCCTTAGATTCCTTTAAGACTCAAAGGGATTAAACGTGAAAAGCTTGGATTTCTTTTATTTTGTACTTAGTTTTAGTAAAAAATCTATTATTTGAAGAAACAGAAAAGAACATGCTGTATAATGTCAGTAATAGAAATTGATTTGATTTCATTTGTTCTGTTTGTGCTCGTGTTCTGCCCTGTTAGTGGGGGGACAAGTAACTGATGCCAGAACAGTTTTTGTCATCAATACAAATACAGAGCTGTGCTGTGTTTAGCTGCAGACGAATGAACATGGGACTTACCTGTTTAGCGGTAATGAAGAACCAGTGATTTTGATCCGGAACCTTTAGAGATCTAATGAAATGACAGACGCTGCGTGGTGCCAACTAAGTAGCTTGTTTGGAAGGTCTGTGCTTACAGTGGACCTTGAGTGGGGTCCACCGTGGTTCCCATCTTGGGCCTATTCTGTTTAGTGACTGTAGTGATGGTCGTATCCATGACAACTTCCCAGCGGCTGCAGCATCTCTGCTCCACTAACTTCTGTTTAGCTACACTTTACTCTGTTAAAGATTTTGATGTAAGAATTATGCATATGGACATGTTTCACAAAAATATTTTGGTAGTTTCCGGTCTTTATTATCTCAGTGGGTCTATGGGTAGGAGGGTGAAAATGAGGCTGATTTATTTTCTTGCTTTAAATACTTGAGGATATAGAGAGGATTGTCCTAACCCTTCTATCCCCACCCAGCTTGTTAGAAGTTCTTCTCCATCTGTGGTGGATTCCGATGATTTGCTCCTGCAAGACATGGTGAGCGACATCGTGGTGGGGGATGGGCTACTTGCACAGTGGTTCCCCTTGCTGCTCCCACCAACCACTCTAAATACAAGTGGCCCACAGCCCCTGGCGCATAGCAGGATCCCACAGTCTTATCCAAGCGGTGGTGTTGATGCAACACCACACAGGCAGAATCAATGGTCTGTTAATGCCTCATAATGACCATTTCACCTCAGGCGCCACTCTGCCTGTGCCGGCTCATGGATCTCTGCCCTTTGCCAAAGCTCTGTGCAGGCCGGCACTGGGCCTCCAGTGCTTTCCTGCCCTTTCTGTCCTGGTCTTTCAAAGCGAGCGGCTTTCAGACAGAGTGCCTCTACTATATGCCATTTGCAATCTTGACTTTGCATGGCACACAGTCTTGACTTTACATGAAGATTGCATTTTGCTTTAGCATTTTTTTAGAAATAAAACTGGCCAGAGAATGTGGTGAAGTAAGCAAAAATGTAGGCACATTTCATATACATACAGCCTTTGGATTTTCATAATCAAATCATGTTGACCAGCTGTACCTATATATAGTATTCCAGTTAGTTACCCTGGGTTGCTAGTATAATAATAATAATAATAATAATAATAACAATAATAATAATAATAATGAAGAACAAATATAATTTAGTAGATTGGCTGTAATTTAATCTGTTAATGTATATGTAAATTATTGCATATTAGTATATATCCAGTGTGCACCAAAAATGGCTTTATTTTGACATGTTGGTTCTATTTCCACTTTGGTTCATCCAGGTTGGGTTCAAAGTCTATGGAGTAGTGGCTCAAATATGAGATGCTTGGGACAGCTGAGAACGGAGTGTGCCAGGGTCTGCCCTCGCCGTACGGCAGAGCTCATACCCAGGCAAATTCACGCAGATGGGGCGTCAAAACCAGCAAATGCCGAAGACCCTCGGGCCCTTTGCCTGGGTACAAATGTCAAATCATGTGGCATAATCAGATTAAAGGGGCCAGGAGCTGAGTGGAAGCACTCCATTATTTCCAGTTTGCTGGTAATGAAGGTGGGTACCGCTTTGAGGCAGGCGGATGGTGGGGTGGAGGGTCTGTACGCCAGCACAGTGGAAACATTCTGGCACCGATCAAGCGGAAGCCCAAGGGCCGTGCAAGAGGCGGCTGGTGGCTGAGGGTCTGTTTCCGTCCTGCTGTGTGGCGTGGCTCTTCGGGAAGCCCTGGTCTTAGCCATCCAACATAACCCTCACGAATGCTGTGCACAGAAAGTTAACACACACGTTGGGCCAGGCGATTTCCAGTGGACCTCGTGGTTAGCGGAACCCTGCTATTTATTTGCGGTCCATGCACGCGGCGCGAGTCGAACCCTTTCTACAGGACAGATGATATGGGGGCTGGGAGGCGAGATTTATTTTGGCTGTCTTTATGGCTGTGAGCACGTGGGGTCCATCACTGCATGAACAGATACTGGGTGTAGAAGTTGACCGGGGCCGAGACAAACCCAAAATCCTTGCGGAAAAAACGGAAGACGAAACATGACTCACGTCAATAATCTCTTCCTGTGCTGCTCTCGGTAATTTGCTGTTTTAATCATTACTGATGACTAACACTCGGAGTAAATGTATTCTCATATTCTCTCGCATTTCAAATATCCCCTCCCCCCAGCTGTTTCATCTTCTAGAAGGTACCGTTTGGATACAGCCTCCCATATGCCACGCAGTCCAGCGCAGCAATGCGGTCCGTCCCATTGTTTGTCAGCCTTTATGAGGGAGGGGAAAACCCTTGACTGCACCGCATTTTTGTGGGCATCTCTGCATTGCCTCCAGTTACCATAGTTACCTCTCTAAGTGTGCATGTGTGATGCAGTTTGATTCAAAGACGTGAGATAGAAATGGCGGGTGGGAGCGTGTCACAGTCACCAAGGAAATACCAACTGATGCCGTTGTCACATGACCCAGTACAGCGCCTTCAATTTCATATGTGCTTCTATTGAGATAATAATTCTGCCTTCAAATATTAAAAAGCTGACTACTTAAATATAATATCCCCTTTTTATGTTGTCACTGCAATTTTGGTCTGCTCATACTACATACTTACTCATTTTAAATCTTGACTGATAGGTCCAGGGCTTTAGAATTGTGACATATCGAAACAGAGTGGAGAAATTCAATTTTGTTCTGTATAACTGTAAACCGATGGCTTACACCAATATGACTTACAGTTTTGCATTTGTAATATGAGCTGCTTAAAATTATTTACCCGTTTTTACAGCTGGGTTATACTGTATTAACTCAGGGCAAGTACGTTGCTCAAGGGTACTATGGTGGGAAGAGGGTTCGAACATGGGTGGTTCAAGCGTATAGAGACGGCTCTAATAATATATTAAAAACGAATCTAAATTGAGTCAGCATTCATTCTGCTTATGCACTACAGCTGGTCATGTGACCCCTCCATCAGACATCCTTGTGTGAAGCTCATGTCACTTTTCCTTATCGTATCTCCACGGTCAGTTTCTTTGCTTCTAAGCCACTAATTGTACGTTCGAGACCCATAACACCTTACAGAGGTTACAATTTTGCGTTTTTGTGTTATTATGCCTACTGCCTGCTTGAGATTTTTTTCTAGCGGCAATTCAAACACGTGCCAGCCGGGGTCCGCCAGCAGTAATCGCAACCTGCAACCTCTGGTTAAACGGACCACTGCTTGGTACCTGGGTTTCTGAAATGACAGTGACATAAATGGAGTGTTTTTTAACTTCTGTATGTTGGAGAAGATCAGGCTGACGTAGGTACTCAGAAATTATGGTTTGTACAGTACCAGGCTCTTTGAACCTTGATAGTGCCTGCCGTAGGTAGCCTAAGGAGCTGTGCTTTATTAGTGTTCTCTCTCTTAGGATGTATTTGTGCGAGTGTGTTTAATGCGTGCATTGAAGAAGATCCCAAGGCTGTTTCCTGGCATTGATGGAGCCCTGCTCTGCTTTGAGTGAGTCCTCTCTTGCTGAAAGGCCTGCGGAGCCTGAGGAGGAGGCACACATCCCACGCCGGTCCTCTTTTCCCCCGGGCATGGCGAGACCGTGCTGCGCCGACGTCCCGCTGCTCTCTCCGTAGGCCGGAGCGGAGCAGATGGCTGTCTGAGCGTGTGGGGGTGGGGTAGGGAGAGGAGAGTCGGGGGAGGCTCCCGCTTGGCCCCAGCCCTGTTACATAACCCTGGGGGTTTTTCCTTTCCAAAATGTCCTTCTGTTGCGTCTGCGCATCCCTGAACACCCCCCACCCTACCCCAACTTGTAAGGTCCACACTGTGAAAGTCGGCAGGTGGCATAGTGGTGAGCGCTGCTGCTTTGCTCTTAAAGGTTCAAATTCCTCCTCCTGCAGCAGTACTCTTGATCAAGGTACTTACCCTCAACTGTTCCAGTAAAAAAAACCCAGCTGTATAAATGGGTAGCTGACTTTGACTGAAGCAGTAAGCTAAATTCTTAAAGTTTGTGATGCTGAAACCTTATTAGGAAAGAAACAAAACTTAAGACAGGTGTATGTATTTGCATTCACAGACCTCCATTGGGGGTGTGTGGGCTCACAGGTGGTCAGATAGGGGGGGTGAAGCGATAGCACCAGACATGAGATGTTACCTCTGCACTTTTCATCCTTTCTGTCCTGGCCTTGCAGTGTCATTTTCGCAAAGGCTTCTGTGTCGACAACAGTCTTGCGCTGATCCTGCTTACAATGACACTGTTGACTGAGGTCTCAATGGGAGGTAACAAGACCACCAGCATCACTCTCGGCATCCCTGCTGGTCTTCCACTGCCTCATATATCCCATCACGCCTTAGGTCTTGTGCTCATCCATTCCTCGAATACTGGTCTTGACGCAGACAAATTTGAGCTTTAATTACTCCCTGGCATCAGTTTTGGATTACAGTAATGAAATCTGCCCTCCGGTTTGGATCTGCTGGTATTCTCAACTCATCTTTGCCTGACTGAGTTCCAGTCTGCAATTTTTTCAGATCATTTCCTCACAGACTGATGGGTCTGTGTGCGACAGAACATGAAAGAAAAACCTACAATAGTTGTTATTATTATTATTATTATTATTATTATTATTATTATTATTATTATTGCATTCTTTTATTTGATATGGATGGATATTTTGCTTGAGAAATTCAGATTCAGTGGCAGTTCAGTCAAGGACACTTTGTGCTACTTAAAGCTGTTTCTTGCATTAATGTGTAAGACACATGTACTATATACTGTGACATTTTTTTTCGAGGGGGTCAGCAAAAAAATGCTGTTTATCTGAGCACTGCTGCACATAGTTAGGGATTTTGCCGCACCGTGGATGAAGCCGGTTCTTCGCAGCTCCTGGGCTGCGTGCCTCATGTGGGGTTCGAATGCCAGTCAGGGTACGTGGAGTTTGCATGTTTTCCCAGCATTTGCACCCCTCAGACATGCGTAGAAGAAGACTGTGGCTGCCGGTAGCTGCTTATGAGATGGTGTCGACTCAGTTGCACTTCCACACACTTAGGTCATTCATATCTAGACAGACAGATGAGTAAAGGGTGTGAAAGTCCTTCCCAAACACAACTCCTGGCAATGGGAGCGTTGTGGACTCCTCTGAAGATGCACAGGTTTTAGTCCATTATAACTGGTCTGCAGAAGAGTTATGACGGCTGGAAACACCACATTCTGCGTATCCTCTGCCTGCTGTCATCAATTGGGGGGGGTTATTAAAGCCACACCCATGTAGTGGCTCCACCTCTAAAGTGTTCAAATAGATCCTCTTAATGGCAAGGAATCGCACCCAGGTTGCATCAGTGCTCAGAGAATCCTGCGTTTGTCCTTCCACCCCGAAAAGTGGATCTGGAGACTGACCATTACGCCCATTACATCATCTGCTGTTCAAAGGTGGAGTTTTGCCTTTACCGTGTACCGTAAGAGCTACCATTTAGCTCTTCTTACGACAGTAATCCTGAGACACTGTGAGGACTATAGTGTTACGAAAAGACAAAAAAAGCAATGGTTTACTGTACTAAAGATGAACAAACACCAACAGATCCAAACCACAAACACTGTACAGTCTGATTACTGTGTTATGAGCTCACAATAAGAGAAACATTTGTTCGTATTATTTTTTATAATTTCAAAGCACCGGTACAATGCCAACTTGATACTTAGTTCTCAGTGAAGAACAAAAAAAAAAAAAAAAACTGCGTGGGAGTTAGTGTCGCCGAACCTATTTTTATATTGCAAGAGAGCTTTCTTCTGCAAGATTTAATCATCCATCATACTTACCCCTGAACAGGCTGCAAAAATGGCAAATAACAAATGCTATTTACACGTGTTTTCGCGTTACTGTTATGTTTTGTTTCAGGTGTTTGTAAATGCTTTTTGGAGGCCGCCCTTGAACATGTTTGACTGACCCAGATTTTGAACATTAGAAACACATTTTAAGTCATCCTTCATGCTTTTTTCAGTCCTTGGCTGGCAGTGCCGTTTGAATACCCCTTATTTGGGTGTTGAACCTCATCATTCATTTCAATGTGACCCTATTTCAGTTTCCATACTCAGCCGCCCCTCCTCCACAGCCCTGGTGGGGCGATGGATGGAGTTTTCCAGGGATTCAAACGGCAGGCAGAAGGAGGAAGATGTGGGAAGAAGCTTATGTGTGGTGAATTTTCCATGACGGCTCTCCCTGCAGATCAACTATGTGGGTCAACCCGTTCTATTCCTCCTCCCCATATCATCGCATTCCAACATCCCTGGTCCGGAGACTTTTGAGACTGACCCATCAAGTGGAACGCATCTCCATGAAGGAAACAAAAAAAGACTTAAATATATTCCTTAATAAAATGTAAATTTCTCTAGTTTGGTGGTTTAAAAAAAGGAATGGAAATGGGATTTCAGAACTGAAGGATGTGAATAAACTGGCACTGTAAGATGTGTGCTTCACACCCCGGAAGAATCCTTGGAAGAGACCCAGAGAATGCCTTTGGTGTGTGTGCACTGGGAGGTTGTCTGGGGCTGCCTGATACACTGATCCCACAACCATACTGTCCCAGGGTGGGACCGTTGGGGGTGTGGGCTCCTAGTTTATGGCAATGAGTGGTTTGGTATGAATAAAACAGCAGGGTGCACGGCGCCACCTGTACGTAAAGAGGACCGATGTGGCTGAAGTCAAGACAAGCAGATGAAATGAAGTCGAGAGTAGGTGTTTTACAGATTGTTGGGGTTATGTTGGGGTGGGCGCGGGGTGTACAGTTGCTGGATATGTGGAAGAGATTACATATGTGGCAGCTGAGAGAATGAAAAGAGTTTGTATTGCTCCATCATCTATGAGAATAATGATGTATGGGTGTGTTGGTGAGCCGGTTTGCATGTGCATTTGGGTGTGTGTGCTCCTAAGAGACCCTCACAATCGCTAACAGAGAGCTCCTCTATACTGGCACTATCGTCTCCACCACGACAGATCCCACCCTCCTCTGTCGTTGGGGATAGGGGGGAGAATGAGGTTACCTGCTTCCTCGTTGCATATCGCCGGACACCTCCATGTCACCACAGAAAACAGATGTCAGGTGAGGCCGGCCTACCTCACGGCCAAAAGCAGCGGAGGACAGAGCTCCAAAAATAAAACCGCATGACTGCGAGCAAATTGATGAAGTACGAGAAAGAGAATAACAGACAGTCGAGCTGCTCGAATCACCTGCCCCTTTATTTCCCCGTCTCTTTCGCTTGCTCCCTCTCTGCTTGAGTCACACATTTGCACACTGCAAGGTCACAGGTCACCAGAACCTCTCTCTCTCTCTCTCTCTCTGTCTGCCCCCCATCTCCTCTCTATTGTCCTGTTTAATCTGCGCTTCTTGCCAGCAGTGTCACTGTCCCCCGTTGATGGATTAATCCAGATTAAGTCTGGCACAATTTTTGCTGCTATCTGCCCTGCCCCCTTTGGCTATAGAAGTATTGTGGGGTCCTTTGTTAAACTGGCAATATGGGAATGACAGCATGATCTGCTCGGACAAAAAGGTCCTCCTACATACATTGTGCATCCTAATGAAATGTGTGTACACTGACTAATGATGTTTTGAATCTTCATGTGTGATGTGGACCGCATGTCAAACAGGTCTTTACAAATCAGAGAAGGGAAGCTGCTTGTGGCCATTTTCTTCCTGTTGATTCAAATTCTCACCTCCAGGGCAGCCAGCCCTTTGACTGTCGGGAAATGGGTTGGACACGATCCTGGGGTGTGCGCCCCTGCCCTTTGACCTTTTATGGGCTGTATGACCCCCCCCCCCCCCCCCCCCCCCCCCCCCCCCCGCCCCCCCCCCCCCACTCACATCCTATCCCATGCATGACCTCATCNCCCCCCCCCCCCGATGTTACCCTGCTCTAGCACTGCCTGTTATGTCACGGAGGGTCACGTGGTTTGGTCACATTTGTCCCCTTTGTGTTAATTGGTGGGAGGAACTGACGGCTGACCCATCCAAGGGTTTCATCTCTGAGCATGAAGAATGAGAGCTCCTCCAGTTATTGGCATTTCACTTCATTACGGAGTTGGCAGAGCAACACAATGGAAATCAAGCAAATTCAGTGGCGTGCCCTTGAGGAAGCTTTTTTCCAGTGCGGTTTAATAATTTCGCCCTCCGTCCCTTTGTCCTCTTCTATCCTTATCCCTCCAACCGTTCTACATCCTTTGCGACGTTGGTAGTTTTGGAAATACACAGTCTGGACATGGTGTTAACATTGAGTGTTCTTTTTCATGCCTGTTCTTTCTTACCTGCCGGGCGCGAATGAGTCAGACAGCAGGGTTGTAGTCTCTCGCCATCCTCCCTTTGGTTCAAAATGGAAAACAGCGGAGTATGAAGGAGAAAAGACACATTTGTCTGTTGAGAAAGAGGCGCTTGTATGTTCGTGTGGGGGGCTTTCCTGGGTGTGCTGTGAAAATGGGTCGGAGTGCGAATGCAAAAAATGGAAACTCCCGTACAGATACGCATATTTCTGTATTTCGTTGCCTCCAGTAGTCACCTAGATGAAGGTAGATTCGCGAGATTGTTTGTGGAGAACTGAGGGAATATTGCACAGGTAGAAAGGGGAGGCTTCCATATAACGATGGAAAAGTGTCACATTTACCCTCCGTGGAAAGTGAAGGAGGAGGCAGGACCTGGTTATTTAGTGTTGGAAACAAGGCTTTAAAGAGAAGTAAATTATTGGAGCCCAGAGACCTTCCTCACTCATTTCGCCAGACTCCCCTTCATTTCAGTGGCTGCGCTGATGTGCTTGCCTTTATTTTATTATTTCTTTCCCTTTCTTCGGAAACACCGGCCTCTTGTAGCCTGCTTGTTTGCTGGGCAGCTCCACTACAGCGTGGCAGGTGGAAGTGGACTGTTGTGCAACTGAATACTCTAGTGGCCCAGTGCATTGTGGAGTGTGTTACACCAGACTGGGTAGCATTTACTCTTTGTTGTACAAAACAGAGTAAGAGCTTTGAGAGGTAGACTAATGACGGCAGTGAGTGTTTCTCCTCTTTCATGTCCCGTGCAACAGGATGACCAACTAATAAGATGTAGGAGATGCTTCTAGAATGTGGAACTTCAGCCAGAGTTCATCTGCATGCAGTTAATTCAAGATGCCTGAACATAACTGACTGTAATTGTTGGCCCAGCCGGTGCAATTTTAACTGTCGGACCTTTGGGGGAGTTCTAGGAGAAAGCCTGGACTTTCCTCTGAGGGAATTCTCCAGCCAGGCAGAAAACCAAGCAGCACCTTTAGGATGTCATTTATTGATCCCACTCCAAAGCACTGACTTGAATTGCCTCGGCCAGAGGGTGGCTTCATGGCACAGCGGGTTGTGTGTGCAGTCGTGTTTTTCAGTGCCAGGCTGATTGGGGAGTTCTCTTCCTTGGGGGCTAAATGAATCGGCTGCTTACAGAGCTTCTTATTCCTCCTACCCTTGCTTGCGGCATTAGCCTTATGAAATTCATTATTCTCCACTGCCCGCGTTGCTCAGCGGGAAATATTCATCAGCTGTTCGGACCTGTTTCGGCTTTTCCGTGGAGCTCCAGGATAAGAAGCCCCCCACCACGCGCCGTTTTTAATGGACTACATCCCTGGTCTCTCTTGGGGGGGGGCGAATTTCACTGAGCCCTGCACAACTGCATTGAGTAGATTGGCTAACAGGCCGACAGGATAGTAACAACATTTTAGCGGCCTTGGCGGTCAGCGTAAATTGACAGTGTCACAGCGGACCCGGCAGCAGGGAGGGACACTTGGCCCTATCGGTGGCCTGGGATGATAACATGTGTCACTGATGAAGAGAGACTTTTAAGCTCTGAGGGGGGGAGAGAGAGCAAAAAAAATGGGAATTGAATACCAAACAAACATTAGTGCTTAACTTGACTTCACCCATCTTAAAATGGAGATCTTCATATCCATTCCATACACCGTAGCACAAAGTGCCACAGTTCATTTAACAGCACATACAGGCGTTAATATCCAAGTTATTCATGCAATACTGGAAGAATTAACAAATGTCCTACATGAAATGTTAAAACATTGATCATTTTTGCCAACTATTTATAGCACAGATTTAAAAAAAAAAAAAAAAAAAAAAAAAAAAAAAGTGCCGTAGGGGTTCATCAACTCTCCTCTCCAGAATGTATGATCTGCATTTCAAATTTCAGTCTACAGCTACANAAAAAAAAAAAGGTGCCGTAGGGGTTCATCAACTCTCCTCTCCAGAATGTATGATCTGCATTTCAAATTTCAGTCTACAGCTACAGATTATCAGGAACGGGCTGCATTTGAGCCAAAACATGTTTTCAAACAGAAATAAAGAAGTACCACGCACAAAACATCTCACTCTTGTTTGGTATCATTATGTCCAGCTGGTTGTGAGGACATCTTCAGCAGAGCTAAAAGTGGGAAATCTTTACAATTTGCAGCTGTAAACTGTTCAGTTTGGCTTCCTGTCCTCGACCAGCATGCCATGGGTCTTGCTGTGCTATTTGTTTCACATTTGGAATCAGATGTTGGATTTTAACTTGAGCTGGCACCACTGTCGAACCTACACCTCAACACTGGAATGATCGCTCTTCAGATGACCTTTAGTCCGTTAAACCTCTGAGCTGCTCGGTGTTTCAATATTCCTTCCAAAATGTGTCTCTCTTAGCCGTGCACAGCACTCCTGGCTCTTGGTAGGACATTTTGCACGCAAACATCTTATCTTAAATATGTTGGACACCAAAAGGGATGGAACACGTGTCCTTTCTTAGTCTCAGCTGTCTGGCACTGGCCTGCGATGATGAAACATGTGAAAACATGCCTTCTGCACCAAAATTTTCATAGCTGGAAAATCGTGCGTTTGGTCGTGCCTTCGCCAGTATTACTGTACATCACAGGTTGCGAAAGAAATGCCAGAATAATGCCGACGACGCGGTCCTAATAATACATGTGGAAGTCCATTATAGGTCCCATAAACTTATTTCCCAATAGAATACAGACATTTACCGGTGGGGAAAAAAAAAAAAAAGTTGCCTTTTATGGACTTCTTTTTCGCAGGAATGCAAACTTGTTCATACTTAGCAGGCATTAAACATTTTGTATAGATTTCCCACCCTGTGTCATCAGTTGAGCTGAAATGTTTGCGCTGAAGCCCTAATGTCCCAGATATAAATTATTTAACAGTTGCGTGTACGTAAGGTCTTTAACAGGGAATAACACAGGCTGTGTGTAAGCTATTAAAATGCTTAATATATTGTCAGAAAGCTACCGAGGCTTGGTGCTAATGACTCAGAAAGTACCCTGTTAAATCAATGACGTCTACATAGATTTTTATTTTTTTTTATCTTGTGTAAACCCGTGGACATACTGTATTACTCAGGCCTCGATCAGCGTTTCTGGATTTAGTTCCGTCGCTCCTCCGGTTCTAGTCTTGTTTTCGCTTCGGGAAGCAGGAGCATGTGTTTAATGAAGCCAAACTCACTCGGTGGCCGCGGTTTGACCTGCTGTCCGAGCGAAGCTCCCCAAAACGGGAACGTTTTAAGATGAAACGCGGGAAATTAAGCCCGCACCATCCGTCTTGCTGAGTTAAGTAATAAAAGTTTCATTAGGAGATACATCACCGTAGGTTTTAGGTGGTGTGGGGCGGGGAGGGGGGCGAAGGCACGGTGCGCGTCGGTTGCTCTGAGAGTTTTATCGCAGTGCCGGCTCACGAGGCCACCGAAAGGAAACTGCTGACTGGCTGCCGGGGAGGAGTTTTACACCCCGGTGTGTTACCCCCTCAGGCCCAGAGCCCCGTTGGAAACGGGGAACTCAGCCCTTCACTGACGGCCTTCCGGGCCCAAACCTCTTTTCGTTGCGCTTTCTTGGATTCATCTTTTGTTTGTTAGATGGTTTATTGTTCCCCCCACTTTATGGATACATAAGTGGAACACATTTCTTTGACTTCACACATAACAGTGAGATACGGTGCCACGTGTGATGTTGTTCTGCATGTTTTGATGCTGTTTTGCATGTCGAATCGATCTGAAGGAGCATCCGCCACGTCAAACTTCTTGCGTGTGGAGACAGACTTGACCATTACGGTTACTGTCTTACCTTCGCGTCCTTATTTTACAAGTTCATTAGGTTGTGCTGAATGATATCCAAGAAATTTTGGAAATTGACAATTTATTGTTTGTTTTTCTCCCATACGCTCAACTGAATGTTCCGGTAAGCATTCCCTGCTTATGCTGTTGCCTGGTTGTAATTATCGCTCTGCTGGAGGTTTGTAAGAAAGCAAATAGCATTCATGTTCCATAATTTGAGTGGAGGGAAGTGCCGCGGAGAAGGACCCACAGGTGAGGAGACGGAATCGTGTGCAGGTTCTCCCACTGTCCCCCGCTGAGACAGACCGCTGTGGGCATTTTATGGCTTCACCAGCGCAATATGGGTACTTTACCCAGGTTCCACATAGACAAAGGAACACATTTAATAAGCTGCGATTTTCATTGCTCACTGCCACTCAAGGGAGATGAGCTTGCGGTCCTTGATCCGTTCATGGCATCACCGGGTCTGTATTCAGTAAGGTCATTGTTTAAAAGGTTTGGGATGGGGGATGGGGGATGGGCTCGGCAGGGGTGGGGGGGGGGGTCTGTGACCTGTTGTTACCATTCACCCCCTACCATCCACATGGCACAGTTAGGAGAGACAACAGGTTTCGTAGCTTTTTTGTGCGTACGTGCAGCACGCTTACGGGTTTGACAGCAAAACCCCTCCCTCCTGTGTCCCGCCCCCCGGGCCCCAGATTGCGGGTCTTTGTGTGGGGCAGCGGGCTTTTGTTAGAGCGCCGAGTTGATTAACCGTGATTTATCGAGTGGTTCGGGGCCAGCCGGGGGCCGAGCTTGTCATCAGCATCCACCCTGCCCCCAGCCGCTGTGCGTTCGCACCTCCTACCGCATCAATCTGGGGTCGGCCCCACCCCCACAAACATACAGCACATATGCCTTTTCTTTCTTTTTCTTGCAGGGAGGATAAAGACAAGCCAGATACTCCCATAAGCTCTTCTATACATCTGATAAAGACATTTTAGGGAATGTTCTTATTCATCGTTGACCCTTGTCATGATATATACAGGATCTGCCGGACTTTACTAATGCTACATCTTTATTGACTCTGTTTATTTAACTTATTGCTCATGTTGGTTTAAAGTCAAACCAGCAACACTTTTTCTATAGTATTTAAGCAGCCAGTCTCATAACAACATGCTCCCCCTTCCCAGTTTTAGCTTCACTTGTTATACATGTAATAGTTTTATTCAGTTTTCCCCCATCAGCTTGTATTGCCATCAGGCCACAGTGCATTTATATTTATTTTTTTTCCAAAGTGGCTTACAATGTTCTGTTTGTACAATAAGCACTGTAAAATGACCTGTTTATTCAGCTGGGTCATTTTTTACTATGTAAAGACTTTGCTCAAGGGTGCTATAGCAGGAGCGGGGATTCAAAATTGGGTGCTTTGACTGCAAGATGTTAGCTCCAACCACCATGCCACCTGCTGCCCCAACTCACTGTCATTGTCCAAGATGCAAAGGGGCTGGGAGTGTGTGCACGGTGACGGCAGGGGACACACTCAATGCACTGCGCATCAGGTGCACAGGGCATGCTGGGAAATGTTGCCTGGGCCACAGGGTTTCCTGTGTTTCTCAGTGGGGAAGGAGCCAGTTATTCTCCCAGCTGGAAATCTGAAGGACAGGTTTCAAATTCTTACTAGTACCATGGGCTTAGGGTGGAGGGGGTGGTGATGGCTGTGGGGGGGGCATACTATTTTCAGAAACATGTAATTTCTCCTCCCTTCTTCTTTGGGAAGCGGAGAGAGACCCTACAACAACAGGTTCCTCAGGTTTTGTTAAGGGAGCAGCACAGTGCTGTGATTTAGGACTTATAATGCGGGGTATTTATGAATGAATGAACGATTGAATGAACGATTGAATGAATGCTGTGTTATGATCTGGTCATCGAGAGGAGGCTGGCAAAGAGGCTCTGATGACAGCTAGAAAGATCCGATGCCCCAAACTGGAAAAATGATCCACCGTTGACAAATAGTCGTGACACATTTTCAGAAATTCACTGCTTGCTGTCAAATACGGTTAATGCTTAATTTGAAATTCCCAAAAAGAACGGTACACTACTGGGACGCAGGACAAAATTAATGTATTAAAATATTTTTTTTGTCTGACAATTAGTCCCTTTGATCAGGAATGAAATCCTGGAGGCAGCTGATTGTTTGTTTGTATAGGGCCCACTTTTTTAGGTGTGGAACTCAGTGTTTCAGAAGTGGCCCATCTGCAGCCCGCGGTTGCGCTTTCGTTCCGCCGCAGTGGCCACAGGTAGCCAAGGAGTCCGGGTCACACGGTGCACATCAGGCGCATCCTGCTAATGGACGCTGTGCAAACCGTCGCGGCGTCTGAACGTTCCAGCTGCGGGACGCAGCTTTGAAAAGGTCCTTGTCTCTGCGGCGCTTTGTCTCCCGCTCCTCCGGATGGGACAGGGACGCACGCCCGTCACAGGGAATATCTGTCATCTTTTCCTCGCTTCTTAATTCCGCCGTTTTTTATCCCCTCTCGAAGTAAGAACAGGTTGCCTTAAAAAAAAATAAATAAATAAATCAAGCCATGCTTGTTTTTATTCGAGTCACACTGTGGCCACACGCTGAGAGGAATGGCAAGCATAACTGATGGTGATAGTCATTAGTGTAACAGTAATTTTCTTAAGCCTTAGCTTATAGGCGCAGCCCTGGTGCGTTGACTCGGGAGCATACCTAATATATTTAACCGGAATCTGGACTGAAATAAAATGGCGAGAAACATCAAAGACTTCCAGTGCCATTTAAACACACTTTTAATTTCCAGACCATGGAAGCCATCTAATTCTGACTGACTGATGCAAAGTTTCAGCAATTTCTAGCGTCGGGCGCAGGTGTGCGTTTGTGCTCCTTTTGACACACACGCGCACAAAGAGACAGGACTGTACCTCAGATTTCTCTGGGCCACAGGGTTCCCTCTCACAGGCGGTCAGAGAGCAAATCACAAAGGCATTTGGAGCAAACTGCGAGTAATGTATTACAACTGGGTGACCAATGTTGACCTTTACAGATGCAGTAAAAATATCCTGCCGATTGAGTGAATGGATGAACGAATGGATGGATGAATGACACTTTTTAGTAAAAATTCACTTGGTTGCAACATAAAATTAAAAAATATACATGCATCGTGCTTTACAAGAGATAAGTAGGTGAATATATGAACAAGTAGGCAAGAAAAGGCATAAATCACTGCCCCCCCCCAAACAAGATGGAATAAGAAAAATTTTTTGTGCACCAGGTGGCACAGTGGTCGCAAGTGTCACCTTTAAGGACCTGGGTTCAAATTAGCGCCCCTGCTCAGAAACCCTAAAACTTACCCTGAATTGCTCCAGCAAAAAGTCCGCAAAATAAAACTTAGGTGCCCGTATTTATCCGGGCAGGTGTTGCTTTTCTCCAGCGACTCGCAGTCAGTCGCTTGTTTGCAGTCGGCAGCTTAGGCTGGAGCGACCGAGGGTAAGTTCCTCGCTCAAGGATACGACAGCAGGAGCTGGGATTCAAACCTGAGCTCTTCAAATGCAGCAGTTCTAAGCACTACGCCACCTGCTGCCTCTCACGGGGATGACTCGATTGATTTCAGCTGGGGAAAGTCTACGTTTTCACTCGGTGAAGGTTCCGGGCTATAATTATTTTGCACTTTGAGCTTGCGAGAAGCACACTAGATAATTAACAGGCGAAGCACAGGAAATATATTTGAGGTTATTAAGTTAAACAGCTGGAGTGATATTAAACTTTGAGTGAGGAGCATTTGTCTGTAGGTAATTTTATGAGCTCTGTTTTTGGGGCTTTTTGTCCCCTTGGGGGGTGTAATTAAGAGAGCGTTTGTTCGGCTACGCCGCGCTTCCCAGCGAGCGTGGCCCGCAGCTGAAAAGAAGGCAGCGCGTCGAATGTTTGGACTGGGTTTGTGTTTCTTTTTGACCGGCGACGGCGAGTAATTGCGCAGGGTTCGTTCTTATGTGTCAATGACTGGGATGAAAGCGATCGCAAATAGTCTGACTAATATTACGATTTCTGTTTGTACCGCGTTGCGTTTTCGTTTCGTTACGAAGGCTATTGTTTCAAAGCCTTCCTGGGGGACACATATTTTTGTGGGCGTGCTGGAATGAGGACAGCTGCTGTTTCGTTTGTGTGCCGGCGTGTGTCTGCGTTTCTGAGAGAGAGGGGTTGCTGTATGCAGTGTGTGTGTTGTTAGAGTGTGTGGTGCAGATGAGGACAGATCAAGGCCCTCGCTCCTGCCATCTTGGAGCTCCCCTTCATACATTCTCGGCTTGCTCACCCCTCCCTTCCCACTCTCGCTCATAGAAAATGCCAGATGCTTTCTGCACCCCAGTTCCCTCTCTTTTTTTTTTTTTTTTTTTTATCTCTCCCGCTTAGCATCTGTGTGTCTACGTCAGCCTCTGTGTCTGTGTGTGTGTCTGTGGTCACCTGTGCAAACACAGCCCTGTGACAGCGCAGCAACAGGGAGGCGAGCAGCTGGCAGCGGTCGGGTGCTTCGCAGCAAGGGGTCCCGCCGCCCAGTCGAAGCGGCTAAAGAGCTGTGGCCGCGTGCTCGCCGCCGAGCACAATGGATCACTTATGAGCCCCATTGTGTAGGATGAACGCGGCCGAGCCGGCTCACTCGGACGTCAGAACTAAGGCCCCTCTGGCTTTAGTCGAAGCATCTCGGTAAACGCAGCTTCCCGTAGTTCAAATGACGTCAAAAGCGGGACTGTGACTTGAGCGTCATTTGGACTTAGTAAGGTAACATACGTATGTCTTTTTTCCCCAGCATTTTAGAACTACCTTAAATTAAAGAAATTAAAGAATTGCCTGTTGAATTTCCTATCATCTTTAACAGCTAAAGCGGCATTAAGACTTGTTGTTTTCATGCATCCTGCACAGTTTATATTAAAACGGCAGTAGAATTCACTTTTACTCTTGGTATGTTGAGTTCATTTGATTAAAAAATGGTTCAATTTATATCTTTCTAAAGGTTTTCTGGGTTTTTTTTTTTCTCCGCTGTAACACTAAAAATTATATACATTTTGTTGCAGGTGTGTCTAAGGTTGAGATAAAATGTTCAGTCTGTTTATTGAGGAGGTTTGTGTCCATATTCAGGGTTGTTCATCTCCGCAAACTCACTTCAGTGGAATTATGAGTTCCTTTTGTGGTACCTGGGTGGCCCTGGGCGAAGGTCTCCATCTATGCTGTGATACCCAGGCAGAAACAGCACACAATGGGATCCCAGGGTCACCTGCCACCTTTGATGGGCTGACCGTCACGTTCTGCAACACAAGCGTGACGAAAACAGTCCTTGGCGGGAGGTGGTGAGGGTGTGGGGCAGGATGGATGAGGCAAGAAGTCAACACAGCACACATTAGTGTAAACAGTGTTGTAACACATTTACAAACTGTCTGTTAGCAACAAATATCATTAAAATATTGATAAAAACCAGGTGAAAATAACACTTTGTGATTAGCATTAGCCGGGCTTATAGACTGTTTTGATGTTAATGCTGCTAAATACTGTGGCTTAATCTCTTGTAATTCCCTATGGTGCTGCTCGAGTACCACCATTACTTTCCAGTTACATGCATTAACTTTTGCTTTTATCACCTATTGGCCTGGTGGAGGTGCAGTCACCGCCTGCGGGGAGGGGAGGTGTAGAGGGATGTATATTCACACACGGCAGCATCTAGGTGTGGCTCTTAAGGTCTACATCTGCTACCTGTGTCACCACACAATCGGTAGGTCTTTTATTGCAATGACAGTTTTGAGCCGAGTCTGACCTTTGCCATCCTTTATGAAAACCCTACAAAGAGTCGTACACTTTTCACAGGTTTGGCTCTGCTGGCTTCACTTCGAGAAAATCAATGAGTTTGTGTATGTGTATTTACACACACACACACACACACACACATGGCCAAAAGTATTGGTACCCTTACTTTCGGCCACATCTGTATATGTTCCACACACCTAGAAGCCACTTTTAGGTATATATGGCTCGGCACACGGTTGTCACTCAGTGTATGAAGCACGCAGACAAGGTGTAGTGGTCTAGTAACAGTGTGAATGACCATTAGAGTGGGCAAGACGTGAGGTCTAAGTGACGTTGAACATGGCTTCGTCATTGGTGCCAGTCACTTTATTACTACAGTAGCCTGTACCCTCTGACCTCTCATTCCAACAGAGCACCTTTGGGATGAGGTGGAGTGTAACGTTAACCGAATGAAGGTGCCAGCAAAAAACCTGCAGGAACAGCAAAGATGTCAAGCCCCCATGCTTCACTATATTGTCTAACTAAAAACTAAATGCAGTTTTAAAACATTGCAATATTATGCAGGTTTACAAATTAAGTCCAGGCTTTCTTGGGAAGTGCACAGCTTTAGAGGCAGCAGTTAAAAATTTAATTTTGAACAGGTGTTTGGTGCAACTTATGGAGGAACAGGGGCCTCAGGAATCGCTGAGTTCATATACGAGTGCTGAGTCTGGATGGCGACCCCCCCCAGCAGCACGAGTACACAGTTCCTACACGATCAGCAGCACTTCCTTGTTCTCCTTCGTGGAGAATGTGAAGGAGCTGCAGGGACCACCCCAAAGTTGTCAGTAGAAATGGACAGCAGGTGGCATAATGGTTAAAGCTGCCACCTTGCACTCAACTCAGGTTCAGATCCCCTCCCTGCTGTCAGGCCACTGATCAAGGTACTAAACTTAAACTGTTCCAGTAATAAGTTTTAAGTAGCTTGAGGGTGTAACTTGCTTTGCAGAAAAGTGCAAAGAGATAAATTAAAATATGAGAGCCGGCTGACCACGCCCACTGTGCTGATTTATAACCTAAACCAACCATCTTCCGGGGTTTAGTTTGCTTTAGAATTGCTGTTTTGAACCGTATCTCCATTCAGGACGCGTTTTGAGACTCGATGGGTCACTGGCTAATGGCCCGTGTTCTCCAGCTGTTCACATAAATGTAGTCCTGATCGCGGTTATTCGGTAGCGCTCCTGGGGGCCTGCAGCCCAGCAGGCTTTTTGTTCCACCCGGCTACCAAGCCGCCCGATTCAACGATTCGTCTTCATTGAGCCCATTTAACTCCCTTTCAGAGACGGAAAACCTTCTGAGCTGCAGCCTTCCAGAACCGTGGCTGAATCGCTGCGGCATCGACTTCCAGCGAGACCGTGATGAGTCATATGATAATTTTATGGATGATGCACAGCTCTTATATTTTGTGTGTCTGATGTCAGATCTGATTTGAACCAGTCTTAAAAATGACTGAATTCCACATTAAAAGGTCACATAAAATGTGTGTTGAAGTATCTTTTTTTGGTGGGGGGGGCATGCAGGGCACAGTCTTCTACCTCGAGAACGAGTCAAATACTGCTGCGTTTGAACTTGCGCCACGGCTCTGACCCGTACTGCGATAAAAGGCTTATATATGGGCTGGCGGCAGGCAAAATCTGCATGATCATAAATAATCCTGCGCAAAGCCAATTACCTGGCAGGACCAGGAGCAGCAGGACTGGCGGACGGCCGGTGCACTCCTTGGGCTTGAAACCCCGCCCACCCTGGTCCTGCGCCTATAGCCCCTCGCCTCCGGTTCACATCGACCGACTCAACGCACTCGCAACGGACTGCCTCACGCCGTGTTGACCCCCCCCGCCGGATCCTCGAGTTGCACCTGTTCCGTTCCAGTCCACATCGCTTAGACTGCACTTTTTGATGAGCAGCCCCAGAATCCATCATTCCGTTCCTTCGCTAAGTGATGCGGCCGTGCGCTGAATATTTCCGTCCGGTGGGCAGAATCCAATTTTAATAGCATGGAAAATGATTTGTCCTTATTGACTCTGTAGGGACCCCCTTTAAAACGTCTTATGAAATTATTTCTATAAGATGTCAATTAGAATGCTGATTTATGCAAATTGTAATATAAAAGAAAACAATTGAGTCGGTGAGGTTTGTGCGCTTAAGTGGGCTCGGACAATGGGTGCGGGGAGCTGGCCTTTCAGCGGCTCGGGACAGCGGTGTGCTGGTTCTCACTGGGTGCGAGGACATCGCAGTGACTCGTACGGAAGGGAGTTGCATCTGAAGGTGGCGCCACCGCAGAGTCTCACTTCCATGTTTTAACAGTTATTTTCAGGCAACCCTGTACCTGCATGTTCTCCAATGAGCTGGAAAGATGAAACATCTCTGCTCCTTTTCCCAGGGGCGTCTTAGATGCCAGGCAAGGGAAATTTTTCAGGTCGCATATTCAGATGATTCTACACATTTATTAATAATTATTGAGCTGACACCTTTGTCTGAGACAGCTTGCAGTGTGAGTCAACCATTATTTGCACATTTATGCAGCAAGGTAATCCTGCTGTTTCAGTTCAGGGTAAACGCCGTGAACCAGGGCACCGCAGCATGAGTGGGATTTGAACCGGGACCCTTCAGATTACAAGGTGATGCTCCTGACCAATAGCTGCTGTCCCAAGGCATAAAATATAAATGAAGTAAGATTATACATGAGTCATTTGTGTGTAAACAGCAGGAAATGGGTTTGATGTAAAAATTAAGGATCACAATAGTTTGCAGAAAAATGCTGTGCATAAAACGGTACAAAAGCGTTATTACATAGTGCAAATGTAGTTATACCAGCAACATTTGGTTTTACGGTAATCTGCAGCACAACTCGGTTCAGCTTAAACTTAAGGACCAGACTGGGTCATAAAATTTATTAATGCAAAGTTTGCATCCGGTGCTGAAAAAGGGACAGGACCCAGTGTCTGCAAGCTAGACTTTGACAGTAGTACGCAAAATGGACATTTAAATGTTTCGTGATCCCTGATTTATGTAGTAAATTCCACACCGTTTCTGAATGTTTTGTACCCACAGTCATCTGCACTCCTCATAGCTGTATTTATAAATCTGTGATAATCATGAGGTATATTTAGAATATGCAAATAGAATGACACCCTTAAAGTGAATGTCACTTTATCTGGTACAAGTCCCTGCATGCGAGGCCCTATTTCAGTGTTTCTGTAAACAAGCTGCTCTAGCTTTTACGCAGCATGTCTGAAAAGGAAAAGGAGCTCCAGGCTTTGGCCTTATTGGAATAACTTCAGTTTGACCAGTTCTGTACTACAGTGCCCAAACATGGCTGGCGTGTATCTGCCTGTAGAGTGCAGCTGAAATGTTGTCCCCGGCATGGTGCAAAAATATTTCAGATGTCACAGACATCACCCTCACACTCGTACCTGCACAAACACACACACACACACACACACACATACCCTTACTGTTTCACGCTAGCCTCGGGGCTACAATTTATCTTCCATCATTTCCCTTGAAAATTGCAGATTTGTGCCGATTTTTTTCCCAGGAAAGTAGGTTAGGAGGAAAGCGGTGACTCTTGCAGATGCAAATGCCACCGGATTGCACTGGAGTTGCCAAAGCCGGAGTCCTGCATGGACGACGGGGGGGTACGAGAAGGCGCAGAAAGCTGCCTTTTAATGTGAGAAGATGCTGGTGGAGATCCGAGTGGACGGGAGACTCAAGTGCATCTCGTTCAGTAGGACGGGGCAGCGAGGAACATACCGGTCCCTTTGGACTTGATGGCTTTGGGTTTGAAATAAATAAAAATGAGCAAAAAGCCGCTTGGGAGGAAGGCATCAGCTAAATGAGTGAAAGGTGGGTCAGTCGGGTAGACGTTCTGAACCAAAAGGGGCTCGCAGCATCATCTACCCGGTGAAAGGCAACATAGGCCGTCTGCCACATGCTACAAACACAGGGAGGGCGGAGACGACGGGCCATCTGCACCTCGCAATGCGAGAGTGGGAGGGGCTATTGCACTGCGATGATGTCACTCCCAGCAGCTCATGGGGTTTCATTATCTCACTCAGACCACCATTGTGCTCTGGGGGGTCTTAACAGGTACAGTACAAAGGGCTCATTACGTTTGCTTTTACGGAGAGGCCGTTTAGAGGTTAATTAACCTACGAACACCGGCTGTATGTTCAGCAGATGACAACCTGGCTTTGGGTCTTTTATTATTTTTTTCTTAATCAAGTGAAGTTCATTAGGAAAATCCCGCTTTCACAAAACAACGTGGGTTGTACCTCCTGTCTTACTGGGCAATAATTAGACCTATTCGTCCTTTCCTGACAGCATTTACCCCTGCGTTGACCTCCGAGCATTTCAACCTTGTAAATGTAAATGGTAAAAAAGGCAAAAAAGACACACACACACACACACACACACACACACAAAGGACAAATTCCCTGAAATAAACCATTGTGAAATGTGCTGAAGTCTGCTGTGGTGTCTCAGCCTACACACTTCCTGTGGAAATGGCACTTGTGACATATAACAACGGCATGTTGATCCTTCGTGGTTCTCCTTTGGCTTCTGTCCACCTGCATCACATGCAAACCAGCCCTCTGCCCCCGGATTTTTGCTTTCAGACTTATTAAAGCTGACTGCTTTGGTTTCCTGGGCTTCATCCATTACTACTAAAGGCATAATGGGTTATCGCTTGGATACGTCTTAAATATTCAACCCCTGATATATGGTTTCAAGGGGTGTCTGAATCTGAGGCCTCATGTGTTTAAGGAACTGAAAACACCTGTTTGTGCAACTGTGCAAATGTATTGATTTTGTACGTAGACGAATGTGTGTGTCACACCTCGCATCTTGGCGAGGGGGTGAATGTGCTTCCTCCAGGGCTTTTTCGACTGGTCACAAATGGCAGCAACTCTTTTGAGTGCCGAAGGTGTTTACCGAAGTGCCCAAGTAGTGAGGAAAAGGGAACAAATACGATACAGGACATTTATAAATGGACTTCATACTTTACACTACAGACCAGCCACTTTACACAGAAAGAGGTATCACCGTAATACATATCTGCACCAAGTAAACACGAGCTGCAGTCTAACACAAGTGGTGGAGCGGTATATTTTAGTTATGTATAAATATCATTTACCTTTATGTTACTGTCCATTCTTATCATAAAATACAGTGATAAATCCAGTAACTACCAACATCCCCAGCAACGTTTCCCATTCAGCTCCAACTGAGAATGTGCACCATACAGACAGACAATATATAAGGGCACTTAAAACCTTATTTATGACTTTTTACCAGAACTAAAGGTAAACTTTGTTGATAGGTGAGTAACAGTGAACCACTGCACATAACAGAGGGAAAAGCTGAGTGTTTGTAAGTCGTGTGTGATAAGCTAAGTTAGCTTAGTTATTTGGACTGAATGAGTATGGATACTTGAATGTAGCAGACTTGCTCTACCATTGTGTGTGTGTGTGTGTGTGTGTGTGTGTGTGTGTGCGCGCGCGCACTTTTTGGGTATCAGGGTGAAAGCAATCAAGTCTGAGTTGTGGCTTTTAAATGGCTTTTGATAATCCCCCAGATTCTATTAGAGATTTTTTAAAACTTCATTTTCTGCATTATTATTACAAACCATAAAGTGGGTAGATGGTTTTAAGAGATGGTTTTGTTCAAATCAGACAGCAAACTGTTATATGCTGGCGCTAACTGCGGGAAAATGTCCTTTTCGATGTGTCGGGGCTGTTGACGTCGCAAGGCGGCACGGCGACTTGCTGACCTTTCGCACCTTGTTTTTGGTGTTGGTATTTTGCGGGCAGTTAGCAGGCTTCAGACACACACACACACACACACACACACACACACACACACACACTATTAAAACGTGATAATGGAAAGATTTCTCACTCAAAATCTAAAACGGTTTCAAAAATTTTATCTCCACGTGAAATAGCCATACGTGAAATTTCAGTTTAGTTTCTGACTTGCTAAATTGTGTTTTATCGACGAGTTATTATCAAGATGAACGTGCTGTTTATTCAGCGGTGAACCAGTCATTTACAGTTGACCATGTGAACCAGTAAGAAGCGACGATGACCATTTACCAGTAAAATGAAGCAGAATCTACTCAGCGGTCTCATCTCATAGTTTCTGTGGGCCTTAAAGTTAATTTGATTCGGGGACCTAATAAACATTTCAGTCAAAATTTTTGTACTTGTTAGAGTTGATGCAGCCATAACTTTCGATTATGAAAATGAAATAACGTTTATTTAGTTTATGTGAATCCATAATTTATGGTGTCTGGCTGTGCCTGAGTATAGGGTGTGTATGCTTGTATTTACTTTGTCGTTCTGTGTGTGCCGGCCTCTGCGTGTGTGCGCGTGTCTGTCGATGTTCTCCACCGCTGTGTTTTCTGCAGCGCTGTCAGCCACGATAGAATTCTGCCAGAAGACTTTCAACAGCTTAAACTGCCCGACTTCGAACACAGTTCCTCTACCATCTCGCCTTTCGCCCGTTTCTTTTGCATTTTTAATGGCGACACTGAGTCACTCGCGTTCTACCGAACCGAGCAGCCCGGGCTGAACCGTCTGCTGCGTCTTCTTTTTCGATCTGCCTTCTCGTAGGTTTTCACGACGCGTTTGTGTGTGGAATGGAACTTAAACAATCCTTAATGGCAGGCAGAGCATGAAAGTAAGAAATGTGTGGGAGTAAAGTGAGGACTAAACTCTTTTGACGGTTCATTTTTTACATTTATTCATAAAACGCACGCTTTTCTCCAAAATTGCTTAAAACACGAGGTTTATATGCAAAGGTACTTGCAATGATTTACCGTGTTAAACAGCTGGGTTATTTTTACTGGGCTAATTCTGGGAAAGTACCTTGTTCAAGGGTACTGGAGAAGGGATTCAAACCCACGTACTTTGATTCCAAGGAAACAACTCTAACCACGGCTCCCCCTGCTGTCCCATTTACATTGAAACAAAATGTAACGGTCCACAGTTGAACTCCAGCAACTCATTTAGATAAGTCGGACTGTCGTTCTTCACGTGGGTCCTACGTGGTATGATGCTCTGCAGAAGTATCTCTCTCTCTGCTGGCTGTCTGGGTGGTGTGAACACGTGGGGTTGCAAAGACCGCAAACCAACAACATTACCCAGGAAGCCATCGGTCACGCTGCTCGAGACACACTGGTGGCTTCGCATGGTAATCAAATTGTGGGATTATTATATTTTTATTGGGGGCAAAGCAGGCTTGTTCCAGTGGCCCTGGGAATATCGCTGTGAAAGGCGCCTGATTGATGAACATCGATTGCAGCTTTTTCCCCTTTTCTAGAAAAATGGGGGCGGATAAGGAACAACAAACGTATCCCCCACAGTTTTGTTCCTGTGGACGGTTATATATGTCGTGCAGCAGCGAATTCCCCCTTTGGGTTGTGGGGCTGTGCAGTCGCAGCGAACCTTGTTATGTGCACGTTCATTCGGCAGTTCTCCGCACAGGAAGTTAAGTGCTTTTGGGTCTGAACCCACTCGCGGTCGACACTCAGTCGTCCACTCCGGCGACCCCAGCCGCAGCGTAGCACCCTGGTTATTTTCAGACTCGAAATTGTAGGGTACCAGGTCGCGTAGTGGTTAAGGACATGGTCTTGAAACTTGAGATCTGTTGTTTCAAGTCCTGCCACTGTGCCCTTGAGGAAGGTGCTCTGCCACAATTGCCCTGGTAAAATACCCAGCTGTATAATAAATGAAAAATAAAATTCAAAGTCACTCTGCATAAAAGCATCGGCCGAGCTACAAATTAATAAGTCAAATTCCCCTGGAAGACAGCAGAGGATGTGAATGTGCACACTGTACACTTTGAAAAGGGCCTCATTAAAAAAATTAAATTCTCTCTGACTTCAGCAGCGGTGTAGACACTGACAGACGGCAGAGATTTACTTGATCTCTTTCATTTAGAGGTGTCCTCACTGTGTGACAGACCATCTTCTTTACTTTTGGTGCAAATGTGGTGCAAGTGAGTGAATTTTGTTGCATTACTGGGTTCAAAATAATCATTCTAAAACCACTTTGAAATTATCATTGTTAATGTATTTCGTTGATACCTTTTTTCCAAGGACACTTGCAAGGTTTGGAATTTTGTTGCTGTACTGAGTTAAAAATAGTCATTCTGAAGCCACATAAAAAATGTTGGCATTTAGCCGTCCAGTGCAGCTTATGGTGACTTGTATTAACCTGTAACTCACCTTGGACAAAGGCATCAGCTTAATAATAATAATAATAATAATAATAATAAGAATAATAATGACAAGAAGAAGAATAAGTCAATTTAACAATGATTCACCGTTTCATACAGCAAGGTGTTTTGCTATATCAGTTCAGGATAGGCAGCAGGATGAAGGGCACTGCACCAGGAGTGGGAATTCGAAGCCCCCGGCTCTTTAATTTGAGATGCTCTAACCACTAGTACGCACACTGCGCCAAATTTGTTTTAATGTTGTTCTACTGGGATAGAGATTGGAATAATTTATATAACAGTTAATGGCAAGGATCCACAACCACTGGCGAGTAAATGTAATCTTCTGTGTGTGTGTGTGTGTGTGTGTGTGTGTGTGTGTGTGTGTGTGTGTGTGTGTGTGAGTGAGTGTTTCATGTGGTGAACTGTTAGCATGCGCTGCTCTTTCCTCTCCAAACTCCCATTTGGGGTGAATAATGAGAAAGACCCCCCCCCCCAACACCCCGCTGCCTCTGCCTTCCTGGGAGCTGCTGTTTGATTTCTGTCAGGCCCCAGTTTGAAAGCTGTTACGTATTCTCACACATCATATATACGCACGCAACTCTCTGGTACATTTGCAATATGAAAGTGGGTTCTATTAATTCGGTTTAGCTTTTTCGTGCCTTTCCTTCCCTCCCTTCCTTCCGACCCCTATAGGATTCCTCCTTATCACTAATACCCCTTCAGCTTCCAGGTCCCCTGACAGAAAGGGATGTGGAAGCTCATTTCAATCAGCATTTGTATCCGGTTTGATGAGAAGAAAAGCTAAAGGAGTCACGTCTCTACTGGGAGAGGGAGATGAGCAAGAAAGAGAGATGATGATGATGATGATGATGATACAGGGAAAAAAATTATGTTATGAGTCACAGGAGCCAACGGGGGGGGGGAGGGCGAAAGGTGGGGGTTGGAAAGAGCATACAGAATGAAAAAGGAGGGACTCACAGTGTGACAGGTGAAATGAAAAGAGGTAACCTGTCCAAATCAGACGTGGGATGAAGATGCACTGATAAGGAGGCACCATAGCATCAGTCTGCCTACAGGGGTTACCTTCCTGGGGGGGGGGGGGGGGATTTTTTGTGGCTCTTT
>UFQX01000084.1:429006-455095 GCA_900497675.1 Arapaima gigas
GGGGGGGGGGGGGGGGGGGGGAATTGTTGTAGCTCTTTGATATGCAGCCCCAATATCACAATGCACAATACTGTTTGCTTTTTTCCAAATTACGCCATTTAAAGTTATTCACCCATTTTGGTCATTCTCACAGGTACACTTCTGTGCTACCTGCTGCCTCCTGCTTGTGAGTGATGTCTTTGTTCAGTGTGACTTTCAGTAATGAACTCTACAACAATTTACTCACGTATATAGCAGTGTAATCTTACTATGCTCACTCAGGGTATCGTGCTGAAAGGTCCTACACCAGAAGGGGATTTGAACAATATGCCCTAACCACTACGCCAGCTTCTGCCCCAGTGCTGCCAAACTCCTCCCACTTCTGTTGAAACCCGTCAGCTTGTGTGGCGAAGCCCCCTTTCCGTTTCCCTCTTGCTATCGTGTCAGGAATTTACCCAGGAATCTCCAAAGCACAAGTGATGACTGGTTGGATTTGGATAAGTTTCTACATTATTACGTTCGACAGTCTCTTTTTTTGACTGAACGCTGATCCATTCACCCATCATCAATAACTGCTTATCCAATACTGGGTCATGGAGGTGCAGCTACACTGGAAACACAGTCCAGCACAGGGCAGCCACATACACAGAGTCAGCAATCCACCGGAAATGCTGGTTTTTAGACTGTGGAAGGACACCAGAACTCGATGATCTTCCAAAAACTAAATACGACTACAGATGCGTGGACTTCTGACAGCAGGGTCACCTGATTTGGAAGAAACTCACACAGGTGAGATGCAGGAGGGAATTAACCCGGCAGAGGGGTGCGGGTCTCCTTAATGTAGCGTCTGTCCATCTGTGGGAACGGTGGTGGAATTTAATGTTCGCAGGGGGCTTTAGCCACAATCTGCATAATCTGGGAATTGGCTGAGTGATTGATTTACAGCCTTTAATTAACTGTGGGGCTCCGATCGCGCCCTGACAACAGCAATAAAACAGGCAGAGCGGAGTGCGGCACCCGAACCCAGGGAGCAGAAATCCATCAAGGTAAAATCACGGGTCAGTGTGTTGGAAGAACAGCCTGAGGTCCCGTGTTCAGCTGCGACCGGGTCCCAGAGCACCGCGCCGAGCTGGAGGGAAGGACCAGCAGCGGACTGCGTTTCCACCGGGGTTCGACACGAAGCCCGACAAAGTCTCAGCTAGAGAGGAACATCTGCCCACACACACACACACACACACACACACACACACACACTGCCATTCGAGAGTTTCCCCTCGCAGAAAAATGTCAAAGGACAGCGTCCTGCTACAGTGACAGATTTCCCTTTCTTTTATTTTATTACCGCTCTTCCCGTAGACATCTATCACAGGATGTGGTGAGTGTCCTTGCATTTGAAGCAGAAGTTTGAGCCAGAGATAAAAACAGGACTCGGAACGTCACATTTGCACACACGACGAATGGTTTCCCAAGCGGAAATTGAAACCTTGCCCATGAAAAAAGGAAAAAAAAAAAAAATATATATATATATATATATGTATAAATAAAAATAGAGAAAGTCTGGGCTGCTTGATCTTTGATTACTTAGATGTTTGTGAGGGTAGAGTGTGTGTGTGTGTGTGTGTGTGTGTATGTGCGTGCGCGTGCGTGAGCGAGAAGGGAGGCGAGTGGTTTGCTGGCGCCTTCTCTCCTCTCAAGCAGGGCCCGATTTGCCCAGATTTGGTTTTGGAAATCAGTGCTTTAAAGAGAAGGAGCCGGTATGAGTCGAGAAAAAAAGGAGAGAGAAAAAGAAAAAAAAGAGCGTAGGTGACAGAGCAGGTGTTTCCTCTCCGCCAATTTTCACTTGTGGAGAGAAGAAGGAATCGGCCCTCCGCTCAGTCCCCCCCCACCCCTCCTCCGCGCTTTATTTCGATCTTATGAAGAAAGTGAATGGTAGTAACACCTCTGCTGCTTAAACTGACGGAAGATCTTCAGTCTCGCTAATTTTCTCCTCCATTTATTATTTGTTAATTTACCTGATCGTTTTTTTTCCCTCCCAAAGCAACTTAAAACATTACATTTGTATACTCAGGTACTTCAAAAGCATTTGCCCATTTTTTGAGCTGGGTAACATTTACCAGGGTAATTAAGGGTAAACACCTTGTTGAAGGTTACTACAGCGAGATCTGGGATTTGAACCCAGGAAAGACAGTGGCTTCGGTCACTATGCCCCCTGCTGCTGCACACATGGTAATACATGTAGGAAATCATTATTATTATTATAATATATAATATATTATATATATATATAATATAATAATATATTATAATAATAATTATTATATATATTATAATGATAATATAATATTATCATTAATATTATTATTTCAACCTTTGGGTAAGAAACCAGTAAAAGCCTGACTTGTTAAGTCTCGTAAAGCCTTAACGTCTCTGTTTATCCCCCCTGTTCTGTTCCTATATTCAAAAACCATTGGAAAGGACTCCAGTTGACCACAGTTAAGGCAGAAAAGTTTTTTGCATTCTGTTTAGCGCCGTACAAATGTCATGTGCGATGGTTAAAATGGCTGGATTGTAATGACTCTCTTGACTTTTGGATCGTGCAAAACAATACAGTCCGCTGTGGCACCACTGCCCTGCAAACCATCTATTAGAGATCATTATGGCTCAACTTTTGGCTTTGTGAGCCACGTTTAACAAAAGTACAGTAATCAGTACTAAGAGTTAACAAGTGTACAAAACAGTACTTTTGCTAGACGTGAGCTATTATTAAAGCACAACACTTAGCTGCCTCTCTATATTGTATTTATAAGAACTGAATTCCAGAGCCTTTCGTCTCCTGCAATGTAAGTTCAGGTTTTTGTTTAGCTCGGTCTGTCTGGAGTTTGCGTGTTTTTGTAGTGTTCGTATGGGTTTCCTCCAGGTTTCCTCTGGTTCCATCCCTCAGTCCAAAGATATATGTTGGGTGGATTGTTGACTGTAATTTGCCTTTAGTGTGTGTCTGTCTGTGTAAATCTCTGCGTCCGTGTGTGTGTGTGTGTGTGTGTGTGTGTGTGTGTTTGTGTGTGTGTGTGTGTGTGCGCACGAGAGAGAGAGTACCCTCCAATGGTTGCCCCATTTAGCCTTTACCCCTCACTATACTTCCAGGATAGACTCTGGACCAACGTGACCCAGAACTGAAAAAGTGCTTTATTGACAGTGGATGGGTTTACCTGCCAGTTTATATACTACTTACAATGTGTGTTCTGTCAGATTTTTCCATTTCCCCACCTTACTAAGGTACTTGCGACTTATTATCTGTTGCGTGTTAGTTGAATCACTTAGTGGTGCCATTATTTCCACTGTGGCTCAGATGTCTGCGGGGGAGGGGTGCTGTTTGACTTGTCAGGATCCAGGTAGGTTCAGCAGAATAGTAAAGCAGGGACCCCTGACTCGAATAAAGGTGCCCGAGAGGTCTCAGGAGGGGGTGGGGGATCAAACGGTGCAGCACATCAAAGCTGTCTGGGGCAGGAGCGGAGATGGGAGACGCGCCCATTTGCTCCCCGTGGGGGGTCGTGCCGAAGCGGGTGCCCTACACCACCAGAGACTGTGCTCCTGTCACGTTTCTGTATTTATACACTTCCACTGACACATTTACTCTTATTCCACACCTTTTAAACACATGCTACTGGCGTGTAGGGAGGGCCTCACATGGGCGTGGGCCACGGCCTGCAGTGTGTGTGTGTGTGTGTGTGTGTGTGTGCGTGTGCGTGTGCGTGTGCGTGCGCGTGCGCGTGCGGGTGCGTGTGCGTGTGTGTGTGTGTCTGTGATTTAGCTCAGAGTGCCCTGGCTGTTTTACGCTATGAATGGTCCACGATTTCTCAGGAGAACGGTCCCGATGTGAGCGGACAGACCACACTTTGCGTACCCGCCTAGCTTCATAATTCATAAAATGTGACGGGAAACGATAAACACCTACTTGTCGGCTTGGTAATAGTCTAAATCTCAGTGTCACTATCAGTGTAAACATGGGAGTGAGTCTGTGGAGCCCGCAGAGTTGTCTGCTCACAGAGGACGGAGGCCCTGGATTAAAGGCGAGACAAGCGGAGACATCAGTGAGGGGACTCAACGGGAACCCTAAACACGACACGCTCCTGTACAGTCAGCAAACCTAACGGCCTCAGTGATAACCTGCATCTGGAACAGTTCAAATGAACAGTATACTGGGTGGATGGAGAACGTGGAAAACAGTGCACTGCATGTATTTGTACTGCGCTGTTTTCAGCGTCACTGCGCTGCGCTCCTATATATTTCTGCACACTGTTCTGCACTGGATTCCATCTCTCTACACTCATCTACAGGGAACTGAACTCTACTTTACCGAACAGCACCACACTGTACTATAGTACATTGTCCTATACAGTCCTGCATTGTCCTGTTCCGTACTGCTCTCTGCTGTCTTATACTGTGCCGTACTGTCCTGCACTCTGTTTTTACCTGTTCTTCACTGTGGTTCACTACACCGTACAGCATCAAGCTCTAGTGGATAAGGATGCTGCTAAACTGCCTAAAGTCCTCTGCAGTCTTTTTGTAGACGTTCTTCACCAAAGTGGACTGGTCTCGGTGTCAGAGAAGCTGCGTTGCTGTGAACTCCAGGCTTTCTCAGTGACGACAGCGAGGAGTTTTTTGTATGATCTCTCAGTGTATTGAAGCCACGGGGAGGGGAGTGTGTACACACTGTGTGGGGGGGTGGGGGGGGTAAAAGTTTCCCCTTCTCGCTGGCCCTCTTTGCAAAGGCAGTTGGAATGGCACAGCCATAGTGAGAGAGACCACTTGGGGATAGAGCGTCCTGGCTTTTTAACATGCGCACGTGTTTATGCCCTTCGCTGTATGGATTCCAGCTGTAAATTCTGAAACCAGGTGTTATTACACTGCAGCGAACACCCAGGCGGGTAACGGCAGCAATTGTAGCACCCCCTGCGCAGCGGTCGCACTTCGGGGTCCAGCCTGGCCTCGTCCTGCGCCACGTGAAAAGAACGGGAGCACAAAAGCAGCGTGGTGACAGAGGCGTTCCCGCGCACACGCCGCAGTCGCAACTCTGCCTGTTGCGGAGACGGAATGCAGAGAAGGAGGGAGGGAGGGAGGGAGGACGGAGGAGTGAGGGAAACGAAGGGCTAAAAATAGCGTCTTGTCTCCTTGGCTTTATCGTGTCATCTTGCAGCGCTCGTCGCAGATTCGGATGCGGGAGGTTTGCGGGAATCACTAAGATCATTCTGATTTTTTTCCAGGTGTTCGCTGAGTGTGAGCACACGTGGGCGCATATACACGTGAGTGCCCTGGGTGCACGTGGAGTGTGTAGGTTGTGTACAGTGCTGATTCCATGGGGGGGTATGTGTTTGGGTATAGCTGGTGACTCTGTGGATGACTTGGTTTGAGTGGGGCAGTGGGTGAGGACTGGGGCTGACTGAAGCTTTGAAGAACACCAACACCACCACTGATCCCTCAGCAAAAGCACAGATGGTGAGCCTCACCAGTCAGTGTTGGGATTTGGGGGGGGGGGGCAGAGCATATTAATGGTCTGTAGTCCCATTATCTGTTAAAACATTTCTCTACTGCTGTTACATGAGGAACTGCTAATACTTTGTGAAGAAACTCAAGATCTGGATGTAAATTACTGTTCTGTGCTAAGGTTTTTTTTTTCCAAAGTTAATTCATCAGATGGGAAATTTTTATTGGAGCAAATCAGGATATGTACTTTGCTCAAGGGAACTGCAGCAGGAGGTGTGATGTGAACCTAGGACTTCCAAGTTTACAGTGAGCAGGACTGGCTACTGGCCCCTGTCACCTGCCTTGTTATGGGCAAACATACTTGGAGAATAAAGACTTAACCTCTTTTGTTGGGCTGCCATGGAACTTAGTCAACCTGCTGGAAGATTTTCAAGTAAGAGAAAGTTGGCAAGCAGAGGTTTCAAGGCATACTGCTGGTGCTAGCCAAAAGTTTGAGTACACTTTTCGTCACAAGGCAGCAAGCCGTATGAGGAAATGAGGCACAATGTCTTCCCTGCTCTTCTGCAGCAGTTCCCAGAGATGTAAGACACTTCTGGTCTGCTTTGGCTTCACTCTTCGGTCCAGATCATCCCATAGATGTACGGTACTGTCCAGGTTGACCAGTTGTGCGCAAACTTTTGTCTGGTACTGTAAATCAGAGATTGATTGTAGACTCTTTGAAGGAGTACAGTTGAGCTGTGTTGATGTGTACCTTCTTGTTGTCCAGAAAAGCAGTAATGTGGTGTTGATTTCTCTTACACAGCAGGATACCCGAGCGTGGAACCGTGCACGGTGCACTTCTGTAGAGGTGTAAGTCGGTAATTTGCTAACAGGTGAGAGATGCAGTTCTGAACGTGATCTAACAAGCCATGCAGCTGAACACAGAGCGGATGCCAGCTGTGAGGGGCTCTTCCCAAACAAAGCACTTTTCCGGTGAGGCCGTCCACACGCCATATTGATCTGGTCTGCTGTGTGTTTGCTCTGTGGCCGCCGGTGCCTTTGTCAGAGCGCGGGGCGTGTGATAGTGCCGGTTTTGTGAATGGAAGCCCTAAAGAACATTGGCACCACACTCTGCTTTCAGACCCTGACCTATGAGACCTTGGAAACAATGGTGGGACATGAGCTGTTTGGTTGGCATTTCTACATACAAAGGTCACTTTTAAAAAATTTTGTTCAGTGTTATACTACAGAACGTACATCATGGGCCATAATAATAATAATAATAATAATAATAATAATTGAGGATCAGCAGGTTGTATAATGGCTAGAGCTGTTGACCTCACAAGCTGAAGGTCCAACGTTTAAATCCTTCTTAATGCTCTAATATCCTTAACCACAGTCCATACCCTGATTGAAAAAAAATTACACAGTTGCATAAATGTATGAATATTTCTTCAGTATCTCAGAATATGAACCGAACATTCTAAGTTGCTTTGGGGAAAAGCTTCAGCTTATTGAATAAATGTAAATATTATCGTTGCAAAATAACAGGAGCAATTAACAACATACACAGGGCTGGTATCAGGAGGCAAAGAACTGTTGAACCCTTGAGTTAGTCTTTTACCTTAGACTGCTGCCGTAGCACGTTTACAGTGAAATTGAAAATGTGTGTTTGTCAGATGCGTGTATGTCTGTTGGTATAGGAGCACCTGCTGGTCAGCTAAAGGGCAGGATGACGTCACCCAAAAGCTGTCACTCAGCATGAATGGGGTGAGGCTAAAGGCGATGATGTTAATAGCAGGAAAAGTGACCATATCCTTACAGGGCTCTGGGTCCTAAGCAGTGCTTGGTGCAACCAGCCTGGGACTCCAGGGCTTGATGGGGCAGGAACGATATGGTGTTATTCATCCCATCATGCTACAGAGCACATCTCTCCCTCACGGCATGAATCGCATGCCGACAAGACAGAGGAAGCTGGGGTTTTTAGATCCCTCCTGCTCGCCCGTCTAGCCATTCCTCCCACCTCACTCTACCCGCTTTGGCAGCACCCCGCTTTAGGCCAGAAACTCCCCCGATCCTATTCCACCAACACGCTCCCGCTGCACCTAATGGCAGACCAATGCTAGTTTGAACCGAGGCTCATAACCAGAGTGATGGAGCGGAAAAATAAGGGTTGGACCTGTCCCTGCAAGCTACTCCGCTCACGCTGGGTAGAACGGCGCTTTGAGACGTTTCGAGCTCAAACACTGGAGCTTCTATAGACCCAATGTGGTCAGCCGTAACGTTCCAGTTCTAGAAGGATCGCATATCTTATCAAGTAGTGCTTCGAAGACTTTGCAACCAGGATAAATTGGAAATGGTGTACATGTGCATCTGTGTTGTCTGTGTTCTTCCACTGGAGACATGGCAACAGGCTGAGACCATTCAGAAACCTCCAGAAACACCGTTCAGTAAGACGCAGCCATCCGTTCGCTTCTGATGATGTGTTTACTGGAGTAGCTTTTCACCACGGCTGCTTCCTGCAGCCACCCTCACCCCTTCCTACTTCCACCCATCACTGGGATCCTGTCCATCTCGACCGTGACACTTGTACCGTCACATTGAACCACCGCTCCCCGCGGGCTGCGATAAGGCAGCTGGAGGAGCCGTGGCAGAGATGGGGGGGGAGTGGAGTCTGCCAAAGGAGGGTGTTAATGGGAGCGCAGGCCACGGTGGTCCCCACGGCAACACGGAGCTTTTGCTGTCAGACGCGGGAGGAGGTCAGATCTCTAGGCTGAAAGTGATTCTCTACTCATGCAAAGCATGTTAACTCCTCATTCACATTCACCACATCACAGCGCAAGAAAGATAACCATTGATATAATTTCTGTTGTTTTTTTTTTTATGCATTTGGAAAGGTGAAAGGTGATCCTCCCGGCAAATAGTATTTTGCATCTCACACGTAATCACTTATTGCCCTGAATATATAAGCCCAGATCTGCGAACTGATTTCCCTTGATTTCCATAATCTTGCGGCGATAGCGACGACGGCATCGTATTGAAGAAAATGATTTGCTTTCAATTAAAATTTTATTTCGTAAGGACTGTCCAAAAATAGCACTTCTGCACGTGATGCTCTTCCGCCTGAAACAGTTGCAGGAGTGCTGAGCTTATAAACCACGCAGATGAATGAATTATTCACCTGATGGAGGGGGGGGGGGCGTCTGTGTTCCTCTCAGTGCTCCTCCGGCCAATCAGAGAGCGGTGGCGCACTATTTGGGTCACCCACATGTTGCCCCGTTGGCAGACACATTGTGCGATAATCTCCGAAAAATAGACTGGAGGAGTAGAACGCTCGCTGCTAAATCCTCGAGCTTTGTGGGGTGTTCGGCAGTCACGTGACTCTAAGTGTCGGCCAGATGATTTTATCTGTCTCCCCCCGTCACATTAGAGAAGAACTAAGTTAAGCGAATGAAGCAAGGAACATGGTCATTTGGTGGATTGGTACCACCGATACAGCACCAGTCGCAGGACGCACACGTATAAAGGCTAATGCAGATTTCAGAGGACAAAGAAAAGGAAGAAATGAAATGTCCAAATATCTCAGCTGAATCAAACGCTACGTATGCCTTCCTGTTATATGTAAATATTTGTTAAGCTGACACCCTCCGCCAGCCCTTCAGCCAGGAACTAACCCAAATAATAATAATAATAATAATAATAATAATAATAATAATTCTCATTTAACTGACCCTTTTTATCCAAAGCAGCTTACAAAGGGTTGAACAGGCATATTGACTTTAGAAAAATGTGAGCTGCTCACACTCCTCTGTGTACTGGAGGTTCACCAGTAGAATCACAACACAACCCACCTGGTGAAAAAGGCACCATAGCTTCTCTACTTACTGAAATCAGCTGGACTTCCATTCTCATCCTTACCAGCATCTACAGATGTGCCGTAGAGAGCATACCTGTACCTCGGTCCGGTATGGGGACTGTCCTGCCTCTCCCGGGGAGCTCTGCAGAGCGTAATAAACCCAGGACCCCCAGTACCCTCCATCCAAACACTACAAATCCAAGCATTTATTTATCTGTTTATCTACATCCATCTATTTACTTGCTTATCTGTATTCTACCATAACTTCTTTGTACACTTTGACCACTACTGCTGCCCCGCTAGCAGATATGACATAAACTCTGCTGGTATGAAAAGTTGTGCCAGTGCAATGAAGACTCCTATAGGTTGTGACACGTCTCCTATACCTGTATGTTGACTACAAAACCCTTGTTCTATCTTAAGGGCCCGTATGAGAACGTTGTCATTACAAGAAGTCTATTACTGACCGAGGCTAATCTCATTGGCACAAAGCGTCATCAGTTAGCTGATAGTGACGAGTTCTTTTGTCAGAAATGACAGCAGTGCATGATGGGATGCCAGCACTGACACGGTGGTTTCGATGTAACTGATTCCCCGCTGACCTTTTCAGAATGATGAAGGTGTCTTGATTATTGCCTGCCTGGCGTGTGAACTTATTGTTGTCTTCTCAAAGAAGCACATTTTCCCGGCTTTGATCACCCATCAAAGCCACGGCACAATGTGTCAGGTTTATTTCTGGTTGCCCTGAGCCTCGTATTGGCTGTCACTCTGGCCATTTTGCGTAGCTTCGAAACACAATCTCATCCCGAGTCGTAATGGTCGTTTTATCTGTTGGATCGACCGAAGGCTCCTCGGCCGAAGCGTCGCACAACAAACACAGTGGCGCTGCACGCTAAATGTAATAAGAGAAGTGAGCGGTTCGAAGAGCACATTCTATGGGAGATTCACTCCCTATTAGTTTCATGTCTGTCAACACCAGGCGGGACGGAGGGAACATTTAACATGATGCCTAGCAAATGCTCTCCTGGCAGCACTAATGATAATGTGGGCGCTTGACAGGAGCCGCGGGAAGGATGAATGCGTTAAATGGAAATTGTGAGTCGCCTAGTCGTCTGGCACGTGAGCAGCTGGGCCGGGTTCCTTGGTGGCCAGCATCTTGGCGTCATTGCATGTAGGGGACAGGGATGGGGGACGTGTCGTGGACCAACGGGTGCCTACATAGGCAACCCCGACTTCGAACGTCACGGACGTCACGTGCGGTCAGACATCATCGGGCAGGGAAGATGGACAGATGCGGGCTTAGACTGCTCTATGACCATCCAAATAAGTAACACGTGTCAGACATGGGTGTTCATGGGAATAACGTGGTGACCAGTTGATCGATTGAACAGCCTCGCTTGAATAAATCATATAACTTACATCACTTGAATCACACGATAATAGACGGTTGTGGACACAGCAGAACAACAACAACCCCATCTAAATAATATCAAAGAAATACAATTGAATAAATCATTTTTGAGTTTTACTTATAGTGCATTTTTATAGCTACCGATATGCAGCTCAAAGTACTTCAAAGAGTGAAAAAGAATCGTAGAAAATAATAACGTTATACTGGATCTTACGTATACTGCTGGGTGGCACTGTAGATGTGTGGCAGAAAGAAAAATGAACAAGGAAAACACACTGCTTTGCTTCCGTCCAAGCTTTGTGATAAAGTTTGAAACACTGTAGATCTTAAATCTCTTCAGACGATCCAGATTTTGCAGGAGAATGACCCCGTGTTGAAGTTCTGTCAGGGAAGAAGTGACACATTCAAGAGTGAAATTTGCAAAGCGGGAAGATGGAATAAGAAGGAGGCTCCTTGGGGTCATCGCTCCATATCCAGACACATATGGCAGAAGGGAATGGGCCGAGGATCTGGAGAATTCTAAGAAAGACTGAAAATAAATTTGAATGCCAAGATACACTGGATCTGTCTTTTTCCTTGTCACCTTTTGGAGTTTTATATTTTCGGACTGATGATGTGGTCTAGTTTTGTTCAAAGGAACAGGCACCACTGTGCTGATAACAAACTCACCTTTACGAAAGGGAGGCTGTTTGCGTTTCATGTCTACGGGGTGACATTTTCCCATACCCTTTATCTGAGCTTCGTATATTCTGAATGCACCGCCTCCGCAGATTGTAAACGTCACCTGGAAAAAATGATTCCTGTCCTCTGCTCAGATGTGTTTTTATTTTTCTTTTGCATGCTGAAGTGACAAAAACCAGAAACACTAAATGAACAAATAAATAAACATAGCAAATAAACAGGTATTGACCGACCAAATGTTTGCAGGGCACGTTCTGTGCAACAATATTTTTTTCATGTAATTAAATTGATTTTTTTGGTTATATTAAATTAGTGGGTGTATGCATCTAAGGACACAGTTCTCATTTGTAGATATTACTGTTTTTTACTATCAGATCAGTGCTCATTGGCACATAAATTGCAGCTTGCAGCAGTTCTTCTTCTTTCCTAATCACACATGTAGTACATGACAGCTCATGAATGCTAACAAAGGGTCTCCATCAGTGTGTGCCTCTCTTCCAATTTGTGCTGCCCTAAGGACGCAGGGAATCTCAGACATATGGAAATGGCTGAACTTGAGACACAGACCCGGCCAAACATTCGGTCCAGGTGTGGCTCATCAGTCTGGATTTCAGATCTTTGTCCCAAAGTAGCAAAGGCATAAGCGGGACAATTCTGAGCTTCAGCCAAAGACGCACCCGTTGATATTTGACTCTCGAGCAGAACCTAAGGTGCCAGAGAATCTGCACATTCCAAATTAGGAAAAAATGAAAATGGATTATATTATAATTTCAATAGCTGAAAGATGTTTTACCTGACCATCAAATATGACATAAAAAGGTGCTTTATGTGTTCATCTGTGTTTTATGTTACCATCTACTGGCCCACGGGTACTGCAATAATTAACACCGTCACCTTACAGTTGGAAATTAATAGATTTGAATCCTCAGTCCCACTGCAGTACTCATAAGTAAATTACTTCTATCCTGAACTTTTCCAGTAAAAATAGCTGGCTATATAAATGTGTATGTAAGTCAATCGCAAGTAGCTTGGTATATAAACATAACATAGCTATCACCTCAATCAGAGGTCTCAGATATATAAATGGAACACAGCAATTCCTATATTCCTACTCCTATAATATTATATTCCTATAACGACTCTTGAGAATTAATTAATATATATATATATATATATATATATCGGTATCCGAATGAAAAATTTTTGCTGTAACAAATTTTTATCCGACACTTACCCATAATAAAAAAAACACAAATAAAAATCAAAATAAATGTGAAAAATAAATAAATACAGTACAATAGAAAATAATACTTTATGTATTATAGTAAACTCTATTGTGTGCTGTTACAAATTTATCTGAAGCCAGGCATGTGCATGGATGGGAGTTATCAGCTGTCCCCGCCTGTCTTGCTTTTTCTGAACATGTTTGCACCACATCACTGCATTTATTATGCACTTCTTTTGTTTTTTTTTTGTTTTTTTTTCCTGTTTATTTAAATGTGGGTTGCTGTGTCAGACAAAGAGGCAGACAGGCAGGTTACTTTGTCACACATTTTTATTCCCTTTATTCATTTCATAACAGTGAACTCAGGCTGTGAACCCCAATATGTGCCTCTCACTGCCCCCCCTGTGTGTAACGCAGTGACACGTGAAAGGTCATGCAAGTGAAACTCACGCGGAACAAACATGCAAATTAATGACAACATTAAGTGTTTTCTATTCAGGAACTGGCGTTTAGAGTGTTCATCATGCTGAAGTCATGGGTTGATAGTTATATAGGTGTTTTCTGGGAGCGCATTATTTATTTGCAGTATTTTCCCCGAATTTCAAATAAAGGAAAATTAAATAAAGGGATAAATTAGATTCAGATATTTAGGGATTATTGCAAATTCATAATTGTAATAATTCTGTCCTTAGCCAGTTGGTGTGAGCCATAGATGCATGATATAAAATATATTTTTCTAATAATGTACTCTTTAAAAAACTGAATGATATGTTGAAATTCTACCATTGCAGCTTCAAAGTGAGCCAAACACATGGCTTTTCACGTGTCACACGTGGCACCACCAGGTTTTGCCTTATTTATGGGGCTGTGAATCTTTAATAAAAGGGATGATTTGCATGGATGAGGAGGCCTGATTAGCTTGAGTGTCTGCTGTGGTCCTCGTGTGAAGCCCCCTTTAGGGTCTCTCCAGGAGGGAGTCATATAAAGCAGGTGCTTTGTTCAGGTTTTCTCTCAATGTATCACTTGCAGACCTTTATAAAAACAAATGTTCAAAGTCAAGCAGAATCATCGCAAAGTTATCAACCCTGTCAAGCTGTCCTGCATTTTAAATCCGGACATTGTGCGTGTTTCTGTTGAATATTGCCGGTGCCGTTGCTTATTTGGGCAAGCAAACAAATATTTGGTAATCTGCTTTCAGTGTTGTTTGTGGATATTAGGGAGAAGATGGTAGATGTGGCATTTTGACATGAAAATAACATCCAGACCTTGAAGCTGAGAATCGGAATGCATTATATGAAGGAAAATCAAGTTTGGTTAAGCACACAAACTTCAAACATAATCTTGTTTTCACAAGGGTGGTAATTTGAATAAAATATGTTAACTCTTTCCTTTGATGCTTGATAACCAATAAGCAGTAAGGACTAGTAAACTGGCAAAATCCATGCTCTATAATATGTCCTCTTCATTATAGATCTAATTTTGTCTCACATGATGCCTAGCGCAGAAGAAAATGAAGCTGGTGCCATTGTATCTAATCATTACGTTCAGGTGTATTTCATGCTAACAAAACTCAGTGACCACGGTGCCATTGCTTTTGCACTCAAATTATTAAACCAGCTTTGGTTTTATGAGCACAAATTCAATTAGAGAGATTATTGAAGCATCTGTGATTGATTAACCTGGTGCTGAGGCTTGTCATTAGCACACCATGGTGGTTGTCTGGGAAGAGCATTGAACCAGCAGTGTTTACAGAGTGTCAGACTGAATGCCACCCTATTTACTTCATGAACTTTCAGAGGGTCGCATCTCTTCCAGGGAAGAGGGATGGCCTTTTTTTAACCCAGAGAAGTTTTCCACACAGATCTCGATTGAGTACAAAATGAGGACTGCACCGATTGACTTGGTCATTCCCAGAAGTGCACATCACTTCTCTTGTGATACGTGGAACTGCCTCCACTTGGCCGCTTTCGAGGAGCGATGAGCATGGACCCCATTTTCGCTGTTGCATCCCCAAAGAACAGTGGCCAAGGTAAAGATTCCTGCTGTGTCACAATGGGGTTGGCTATCGGTGCCATAGGCCTGACGGAGTAATTACAACAAGATCTCTGTCCTGATGCACAGGAGTCCTTCACGCCTGCGACAGCAGTTTCAATTACCTCACCGGTGGCCGTCGATTCTCATCAGCCTTCCCAAAAAGACCCCAGAAGCTAAAGATCGTTTCCCGGAATTGGCTGGGACTATGAAATGGAAAGGACAAAATGGAAGGACGTAAATGTAGGACTGCCTACGTCCTAGGAGGTAGCAAGTAGTGCTGGGGTTACAACTGCTGCCTTTGGCCTAGCAGGGCCTAGGTTTGAATCCTGTGTCCTGCTAATACCCTTGAGTAAAATATTAACCTCACTTGGCATCATGCGCTGCTTTGTCCAAACACATCGGCCACACGCATAAATATTTATGTTGAAGAACCAATATTACTTTGTCACTGGTTGAAAGGATGTTGATTTCTCACTTCTTGTGTCGACCGGTCGCAAGACTTGTTGCCCATCTTATTTTTCCATGCCGTTGCTGGGTGTTTCCTATGAATATATGTGTGTTTGTGTGTGTGCCTTTTATCCAGGGGAAGTGCTCTCTGCACAAGTCTAATTTCTGTGTGTCCAGACCATTTATCCCCCATTTATTCAGCTTAAATTACAGGCTTTGCATTGTATAAACAACCTGACAACAACCGGATCAAATCTAATCTTGAACCCAATTATATTTCAGAGTTCATCTGGAAAAAACTGCAGGTTCAAACTTTAAAAAGCCCCAGATATCGATCCTGTGAACAGTTTGAAATTCATTTTAACCCATAAGCACGTAAACATTTTATATGTCGCTTGTAAAAGCGAGCTGATGAATTAAAGATGTATGTGATCAAATTACAGTGCATTTCCACTTATATGGATGTGTTATGCAAGTTTTCTCTATCAGCTCTTAAATCTATGTATGGCAAGCAGTTGCATTGGCTCATTTTCACCAAAATGTGAATATTCAACCTATCCAAAGATAGAAAATGATGGCACCTAAATTCGACAAAAGTCAAGAAATTAGTAATGTACAAAATGTCACTGGAGCCACTGGATCCTTAAAAACAAGTCCCTATTAAACATTTAATATCAAGACATGAACTTTGTTTAAAAAATACAATTCTCTTTTTCGACTTTGGGCGGCACGATACAAAAATCACTGCTGGCTTCACTGAGAGGGAGGAAGACAAATAACTGAAGAGAAGTCCCACTTGTCCAGTGTGGTAAAAAAATACAAACTTGCACACACTTACTGTATGTACAATAGAGGAACTGTTATGTCATCTCTTAGCCTGTCAGCCTTAACAATGCCCCTATTTGTTGTGGTGTTGTAAACTACAGAAATTAACCCCTCCTCTTGTAGGGTCGTCTCTCCCCTAACACACCACCCCATTGGGAGCAGGAGTGGTTGCAGTCATTGCCTATTTCTGCCTCTGACAGTAAGTGTCTACAGAGCGAATGTGAGCCTTAACTCCCGATTTTCCGCCGAATATCTTCTGCAAGGGTTGTTACGCCACAGTGGCCTCCTTTCAGATCTGTGTAATGTCCAATCTGATTTAGACTATATGTGGCGTGTTGAGCTGGCGGTCCGAAACGTGTACTCACATTTACCGCAGTGCGCTGCGCCTTTGTAGAGAGATTGGCAATATTGCCCCCAACAAGGCTTGACGTTATTTAAACCACAGTGAGCCCTGCTGGGCCCCCGGCTCTTAGGAGGCGTGCAATATCAATTTCCATCGGTGGGTGGCACCGTATGGGGACCCCCAGGAGTACCGTGATGTGTTCTGTCACCTGCTTTTAGATTCTTGAAAATTCTTGCTTTTCTGCATCGGGGCATTAAAATGTCCCAGAGTGGGAGGAGGGGCATGGAGACAGCCATCAACCGACGCCCCCCTGGGTCCTTGGTTAAGTCAGCAATGGTGGATGAATGACTTTTACTATTTTTAACATTGTTGTTTGTGGTTGTACCTCATAACCCTCTAGACTGTGGGGTCTAAATCTGCATGTTCGACTCTGTGCCTGCATGAATTTACTGTGGGCGATCTAGTTTCCACCCAGAGTCTGAAGAAAAAAGTGTGTTTCTGGGGTGTATAGAGTGATTTAGCTTGCATTTTTGTGAGTAAATCAATGTGTGTGTGTGTGTGTGTGTGTGTGTGTGAGAATAGATTTTCATGGCTATTTCAAGCAACGCACAACAAAATGATGGCGCACCTTTGCCACTACTTGGTTGTGCCACATCTCCTAGCCAAGCCTTGCTGCCACTGCAGAACCTCACGCTCCTTCTTCTGGTGACAGCCGGATGAAAACCCTCTTCTGTCGACATGTGTGTGTCCTTTGTCCCCGGCCCTTTAAGCGACAGCCACGCTGGGTGCTTTTCAAAGACAGAAATAGGAGACAACACTGACGTGTAGATGCTCAACAGCCCATTTTGCAGAACCCTGGGGGCCACAGCTAGGACCTTATCAGAGCTTTCAAGGGGCCCGACAAGCCTTTCAGGAAGAGGAAAGGTGCCAATTTCCGCGTTTTTCCATGCGGCGATAATCGCTGCACATAAATGATGTGATTCACGCAACTCTCTGCTGCTATGTATAGGTTTTGTTTATCAGCCCAGCACATGACTGTTGGCTGACTGTAGGACGCTGTACCCCAGTGAGAAAACCACTACCACACAGCACCGCTGGCAAGGACGGAATTCGTATTGTTCACATTCATGCGCTTCCCGGTCAGTTTTTATGCTGTCCTTCTAACAGCACTGCCCTTTACACTGTAAGCAGACTTGAGCATCCAGTTATTCAGCTGTCTGTCGATTAAAGGTTGTGCTGTTGGGTATCGCTCGGTTCAAAGATTGAGAAAATGACCACGAAAGGGGACTTATTGTGGTCCCGGGTTGGACCTAATTTAAAAAAAGCGACTTTGTCTGACATGTGAAGATATCAAACGAAGCTGTGGGTGGGTGATGGGTCATATTCGTTTCTGACACACATCATTGCTGAACCATCGTACCCAATTAATGGATCTGGCTGGGGCTTGGAGCCATGTAATGGATGCTTTTGTCCTACCTTGAATAAATTGGAGTGAAGTCAGACTCAGCATATCGCATGAAAATTGAATGCGTGGAGGAAGAAAATGCTCAGCTTCAATCTCTCTTTTAGCCCCCCCCCCTCCATATTTCAAAGAGCGTGTCACTAAATGTCACCGTGGCAAAGGTTTTTCTTACCTGTCCTCCACATATTCAAAGCACATTGTGCACTAAACACCCCCCAAAGCCCGCTCTCTTGCCATTTCCTCTAAAGCCTCTTAAGATTTCCATTTTTGACTCCCTTCCCCTCTTTCTTTTTCTTCCTTTCTTTTGCGGAACAACCAGTGACTGGCAGCATCCCATACTATAAGTAGAGAGTTGTCTTTTTTGGATGAACTGCTGTAATTCCTTCGGCGTGTTCACTCCGCACTCAGCTCTGGATACACACCGCATGGCCGAATTAGCACAGGTCTGAGAACACACACACACACACACACACACACACACACACACACACACACTATTGTCAGAGGGTGTTTGTCTAGGAGGATCAGGTGAATCTGTGATGTGTGTCCGGGAGCTGTTTCAAGCCATAATGAAGGGAATGCAAATTGCCATGTGTGTGTGTGTGTGTGTGTGTGTGTGTGTGTGTGTGTGTGTGTTCTCTATGGGAATGCTTTTGTTTAGGTGTGTGTTATACAATATCACCATTATTACTGTGCTGCTGCTGTTATAATGGTGATTTTTTTGAGTACAGAAACACCTACTACACCGCTGTCCCACAGTAGTGCACTTTTATTTTAGTTTCAGTAATTTATCATAAAAGCTAAATATATTTCAAAAAATGAAAAAAAGTGACTTTATAGTCTTTATCCATAGAATAGACTATTTTCGGTGTTTATTTGCTATTATTGACGATATAACTAATCAATTTTGTATAATGCTGAGCACATGCAGTTGTCAAGCTCCACGTACGCAACATTCGACACGAATGACCTCTCATACCTTCATTAAACTCCACTTCTCCAGAACACAGGTGGCAGATGCCACAGAGAGAACCTGTTGGTTTGTGGGTGTCTGGACAAAACGCTGTTGGTGGCTTCATATCAGAACTTAAAATCTTTTAGATCCTTATAGATCGTTTCAGTCAGACTCCAAGCGGTGCGCTTCACTGTAGAGGGTTTGACCGTAGACTGGTGACCCTTCCTGCTCTCTGGTTCCTCTTTGTGGACTCATCTCTGACAAGAGTCCCAGTTAATTAGGTGGATTGTGGTCTTACTCACACAGCAGGACTCGGATGTGGACCTTTATTCTTTTAATTAGATTCGGTGTCGTTTCCTGGCACTCTGCTCCAGCGAACCCCCGATCATTGCAATTCTAATTAGACTTCTCAAAAATCTATAAAGGGAGTTATTAAAAGTCTTTGTTTCCCGTTCAGTCTTGTGGGGGATCGCAAAAACCTCTGAGTTGGCAAGTATTCAAATTAAAGAGGGGGAAACACTATCAAAGGAAGCATTGCAGGGTTGGTGGGTTGTTCTTTGTATTTGCACGTTTAGCAGGATCTCACATCCGCTGAGATAGGGTATCGGGGGGGGCGTTGGTGGATAAGGAAAAATCATGATTTTTCCCAGTTTACTACTCTTGGGCGATTTGTTCCATCATTTGCTGGTCAGTTCCCGAGGCTGTTTTCAATGCACTGTTTTTTGGCCAATTTCAGAGACCAGACATTTCTTTTAGACCAACTCTTTAATGGGTTGGCTTGGCTCTGTTTCATCTTTAGCCTGTCCAGACGCATTAGCCTCAGTGGAAAATGCTCTGCAGCGGACAAAATGTTAGCGCTTATTAAGTGGGCCTGGACATGTCCTTTTGTGCTGACTCAGGGTCCGCCTCACGGTATTCCCTGGACGTTAACTCAGAAAATTGTCTTCTGGCATTGCGTGCCAAAAAAAAAAAACAAAACAACAGTCTTAACAGAGGCCTTCTGGCTGCGTGACGTCCGGACCACTTTGTCACGTCTGTCGAAAAAGATGTTGCCAGTACTGTAGCACCACGACAGACAAGATAGGCAGACCTCTGTTTAGCTCCTTGTAACTACAGCCAGGTTACAAAGAGCTGTGTAGTCTTTCTTTTCATAGTTGTAACTCCTGGCTCTCTTCTTCAACCTAGAATGCCCAGGCTGCATGGGCAGCCACTGGCACATGGACCCCCCGGGGTTTATTTTTCTCTCTCACCTTTTGGTTTGGATTTTTTTTTGTTTTCTTTTCCTCAGTTGCTAGTCAGAGTACTTTAAGTAGTCTTTTTAGCCTTTAAATGTATAGCCAGCCATTTTTATATAGGGTTACTTATCAGTTTCTGCAATGTGTGATGATCTTTAGTTTAGTGCCTTGTGTCACTGTGTGAGAAGAGCACTCAATAATAATAATAATAATAATAATAATAATAATAATAATATAGCCTCATTAAAGCTTGTGTGGAGGTATTATAGACCTTATGTTTAGGGGGTTAGGCTTATACTTCTGCTCGGACCTCAGCCACATTCCTGGCCCTGCCTGTTTCCACCATGTTCCTTTGCTTTTTCATAAGCCCTGTTCCAAAAAAGAGGAGAAACCTTTTTAATTTTTTGAATAATAATGAGCTTTGGCTGGCTTCTGTCACTCCCCGGAGGGGGTTCCAACTGGGGTAAGGGTGTCAGGGGAACAGCCTGGAACGGGACATTATCACAGAGAGATGCTTTTGTCCCCACGAGGGAAGAAATTTGCATTATCATCCTATTAATGCCCTTCTGTGTGTGTGCATGTGTGTGCGCACGCGCGCGCGTGTGTGTGTGTGTGTGTATGTATGTGTGTGTGTGTGTGTGTGTGTGTAAAGCAATAACACAATATTTTTATGACCGAGGTTGCCATTAGTTCCACCCTTTTTTGAAGAAAAAGGGTGTTAAACAGAGACCATCATCACCATCATTGGATTATTTCGTGTTTACAAACTTAGAAAATTCATTGCATCGTGTGGGGCAGCCAGCGGTAACCAGGATCACCAGGTAGTAAACTGAATAAGAGAATTTGGTGTTTTTCAAATGAGAACTACATTTAGCCTCTTGTTTAACCCCATCCATACATGTAAAGTGCATCACATATCCAAAGTAATGAGAGACCCAGCTCCTCAGAGCTGATATAAGATGTCCAGAAGTAATTTGGAGATTATTTTTAGCAAAAGCTGAATGAACTAGGTGCAGGAGACAAAAGACTGACCAAATGTTTCTTCCCTTCCCCTCCTTTATCTCCTTGACTGGAACAATGATGTTGATTCCCTGCATTTGCCATGGCAACCCCAGGTAAGGAGACTCTCTCCGTCCTGGTCTTTGTCACTTGAAAAGCAGTTATGAGGTCTGACAACGATCACACAATGCAGCCTATTCACACACATTTTAGGCTCCGAGCCAATTATAAAGACACGCCGATCGTGTTTGGATGCTGGCGTGTGAGAGCGCTACTGAGCCACGGCTTGTGTTGCCTTACTTCCAACTGGTCTTCAAAAGTACAGCAGGACAACGCAGTGGGACCCTTTAAAGAAGTGTTGGTTTGTCAGGAGGAACGTGACTGGAGCCAGATCTCTTTTGTAAAATCCAAATGAGGAGAATGTTCTTGGTGGCAGGTGCTACTACAAGGCAAAAGATGCCGCGGGAGCTTGCGTGTGTAGATTTGTAAGCCCAGCACGTGTCAAGAAGTGCGAAACAGTAGGATGCTAAACATTTTGTTAAATCGCTCCACTGTTGGGTTTTCTGTGCCAGTTTGGTATTCTCCCGAACGCAGACATGCTTTTTCCGAAATTTTAGACGAACGGTAAATATAAGTTTCCGTAGTTTGTGTTACCACTTCAAGAGGGTTTTGATGTGGAACCTCTCCCTCAGGAAGTTGTGCGTTTGGTATTTATTTATTTGAGCTGGAGGCATGAAATTCACAAATATGGGGGAGCCCTCTTCTGGATGAACGTGGTACCGCCCCCCCCCCCATTTGGCAGAATCATAACCTCCAACTCATGCACTGTTTGTGAATCTTAATAGTTGAGACCTACCTAAACACACACACACACACACACACACTAACTCAGAACCAGCCCTCCAAAATGAACTCAAACTGTCTATTTAACTGTTTCAAGTCCCCCGACTGGCAGCTAATTTCATTACAGGCTGTAATGAGGCAAAAAAGAAAATAACAGCACATCCCTGAATAAAGAAGTAGACATTTTAAAATGTGTTTATTTCTGTGTGCTTTCTTAAATGAATGAAGACCCACAGAAAAGTGTTAAATAAGAAACTGTTGATGATAGCAGGACTAAAAGAGACAGAAGAGATGAGACTATAATGTCCAGATCAATATCCTCTTTTCATTCCCTTAATTCATATTCATACTAGTGTGTGAATCCCATCTGTTACAACAAATTATGACGTAACTGCTCGTAATGAGCAAAAATTGTTTATTAAACCTTGTATGTATGTATGCATGTGTGTATTTATTTATTAATTCATTCGTTGAAAGGTTAAGTGCCTTGACTGGGAATGACAGAGTGACGTCTCTTTCGGCTTCTCAATCAGGTGTCCTGTCTCTTTTACTGCAGTAACCTCTGTGCTGGGGTGGTAAGGCTGCATGTGAATGCTGGACCTCTGGACTACCCGGCCGTAGCCGTTCCCAGCACATAATTATTCCCCAGGCCTTTGGGCCGCGTGACTTTCGCATCAGAATAAAAGGTCCCACCGGTCCAGAGCAGATGTCTCATTCCCCCAGAGGGATGCTGGGAACTTCTCTCCCTCTTTCGCCCCCTGTCTCCGGCACCCTTGCCATGCGCACATGTGTGTGCGTGTCCAAGAGAGAGAGGCCCAGATCCTGACGTGTTGCGGTGCAGCCCTGCCCGAATGCGTATGCGACACCTTGGCGAATGCCGCAGGTTTGGCTTCCTCCTCAAAATGAGCCAATTAGAACCTTGGCTGTCCTCCAGGGACGCATTTCATCTGCATTCACTGCTGGGACATTGTTATTCACCGGCAAATATAGCAGACATCAAGTGGGCTCTTGGTGCCTGAGTGGGGGAGGGCCAATGTCATCGCTATTTTTTGTTCTTCCCAATATATAATCGAAGAGCTTCCTGTTTCTGCTCTTTCTCCTGTCCGCCTTATTCCGTCTTCCTCCCCTTCCTTCCCGCCCGTGACAGGCTGCAGTGGCAGCACCGTCACCGGATCTCTTTGTTGCCAGAGTGGAAAGGCAGGCGGTGACGTGTTGGGGGGTTGGGGGGTGGGTTGGGATGAGAGTTGCTTTTTGGGGGGGGGGGGTCCACAGATGATGAGCTGAAAGGGATGAGCGGCTAATGGAAAACTCCCTGGCCAGCACATTAATATGCAGCAGGTGTTGGTGTAATGAGATTGCTGATGGTGACGCATTGATTCGGCCCAGAGTCGGAGAAATTAGCTCCTCCAGGAGAGAGATGTCAAGGGCCCAAACAATGGACGCCGGTGTAAGTGCTACCACACCCCCCCACCGTGACCCAGCACATGCTCATAGTTGTCTTCCACCCCCTCTGGTTTGCCACCTCCCCGGTTTTATTATGTTCCCCGTGGTGCTACGGCAGTGGCGCAGGGAGACCTGCGTTGTCATCAGCAATGCCGGTGTGGGGCCCGAGGGGGAATGCCGAACGCCTCGCGGGAGGCAACCAACGCCGTGCAGCAAACGCTAAATGAAATTGCGAAAGCTGAAGTCCCTTTCATTTGAGAAGCCGCTGTCCATTTTGTTTTCCAATTTCCAGAACTTGGTGCCGTCACTGTGAGAAGTGCTTATGAAGTGATCAGTGTTGCTATCTTCCTTTTACCCGGTGAGCTTTTCCTCTCTGTGTCCATTTCATTGCTCGCTTTACTCACTTTTTTGGGTTTATGTGCTTTTAAAGGCCCTTTTTTCATTAAGGTCAATAAAGTGCAGTTTAACGTGGACGTTTTTTGGCTCATCGATAACTGCGCTCGGATCCGACGCCAGACTTTTCGTCTTAGAACGGACTCGGACTTGAAAGCAGTTTGAAAGAGTTCTCAGACCTTTGGCCGTCGCACTTTACTGCGTGGACGGAGTTAAAGCCTCAGATGCGAGTCAGAGGTTGACCGACACTGTTGAGGACATGTGGAGAACAATAAGTTTCCTACAAGGACTGAAGCTGACATTGTCCTGTCTCCAGGATCAAGCGCTACTCTGCTACCTGCATGATCAGTGGTCCTGCAAAGCATCGGCAGTATATTAGTATTACAGCACTAGAATTGTACTGTAAATATGCATTTATATTATGGAATTTTGAAAAAAATAGTGGAGTCCAATTTAAACACTGCAGGCGGTGTAGGCTATAGAAGAAGCAGATGCCAGTTTTTCTGTAATTTGTGGCGGAGTGAGGAGGTGCTGTGCATACATCTATGAACACACACTTGGACGGACGTTACACAAAGTAAACACACACAGACCGTGTAATAATGGAAGTCTGTTTATTTTTAGCATCCTGCTCGGTCTGTCGACCGAGCGCATTAATGAAAACTAACCGTCTGGCCTGGAGCGGGAAGGACAGCAATGCAGAAAAGGGATGGAGTGAGGGATGAGGAGAAGGAGGAACAGCACGGGGCAGAACGCACAGCGGCAAAAGATTGCATTCGGCAGACACGGAGATCTTGCTTCGGGTGAACTCGCAGCAGGACAGCGCGAGGGCTGCCGGGGAGGAAGGGCCGTGGGCCGACTCGTCTCGAGTTTCCCCGGCGGCGAGTTAATTGGAATAAAGTCGGAAGAGAGTAAATGAAACACCCCTTAGAGCACCGTACACCGTCTCCTCGGGAACGTTGTCCCGTGGTTAAATGTTGTGGCAGAAAAGTCAATCTGAAACAGGTCGATATCCCACACCTACACAGCGTCTGGCTTCTGCGAAGAGCCTAACCTAATCAGCAGCTGTGCTGAGTATTGAGTACTCAGTTTTAATGGTCACCTGTATGCCTGTATCATCCATCAGTTTTCAATAACCGCTAATTCAGTGCAGGGTTGCAGTCTGGAGATATTCTCAGGAAATGCAGGGCGTGAGGGAGGGTGCACCCTGGGTGAGATGCCAGCACATCACAGGGCAATGACAGTCTCACTCCCACACACACACACAAGGGTACGTCATAGTCACCGGTCAACCTGGTCCGTGTCTTTGGGCAGTGGGAGGGAACCTGAGCCCTTGGAGGAATCCCAAGCAAATACGGGGTAGAACATGCAAACTCCATGCATACTTAGCCCAATTCGAACCCAAACTGAATGCGAAATCCACCATGCTACCCTCTTCCAACAAAACTGAACTGTTATGAACAGGCAGTTAATTATTGTGTCTTAATAATAATGTGCTAAAGAGTATTATTTGCAGTACTGTTAATAATGTTAAGCCTGATTTGAACCCACCTCCAAATCCACAGCCCAGGAAAAGTCATCCTTCTTTTTCATTCATGTAAAGACTTAATTACCACCTACATGTGGCGACACGGTGACTCAACTAGTAGCGCTGCTGCTTCACGGCGCCTGGGCTGGTCGGGCACGAGTTTGAATCCGACTTCGCCTGTGTAGAGTCTGCATGTTTTCCCCACGTCACTGTGGGTTTCCTCCAGGTGCTCCGGTTTCCGCCCACAGTCCAAAGATATATAAGATATAGATTATATATATATAATATAAGATAAGATATTCACAATAATTGGTCACTCTCCCCCATAGTGTGTGTGGTCATACTGTGATGGACTGACATCCCACCCAGGGGCAGTTCCATAGCCTTGCACTTGCTGTTGCTGGGATAGGCTCTGGGTCACCAAGACCCTCTTCAGGGTAAACTGGTTAGATAGGGTTATAAGTCAGTCTGACCCTCAGAGGGTGAATAAGGTGCTAACTGCTACGTACTACTTCAGCTTAGATCAGGGAATATTTGGCACTGCAGCTTCAGCGAACACAGAGATGGACTCATCATGCTGTGTGTTAAAATGCATCATGGCAACCTCTGTCTGTGAGGTTTATGCCTTTTTTCTTTGTTCAAAGATGGGAGTGACATCCATCTGAAGTTACTCGGCTGCGTCCTCAGCGCATCGCTGGAAGGCCGGGATGATTTTTTTAAAAATTATTATTATTTTATTTATTTTTTCTGTTTAACACACTGAGATGATTATGGGTACAAGACATTTTTTCACTCACACAGAATCTCTAGTATGTAAATCAAGTGCCGCACAACCTAGTTTAAAGCATGCGTTCTGCATATCTGTTAACAAGAAAAGACAGAATTACTTGCAGATGCTTTACATCATACCGTCTTTCTACGACTGAGCGCGAGCTTTTCGCATTTAAAAGGGGGGGGGGGGGGGGGGGAT